>CM035412.1:43670509-43773009 GCA_020310875.1 Ceratopteris richardii | reverse complement strand
ATGACTTGAGGAGTGGTTGAGTGACTTTTCTTGATGGAATCTCGTGGCTTTTGGCTTCCTTTGATTGCTCCACATGTCCATAAAAGATTCCCCACGAATTTTTAGCTTGAAGCTTGATTTTTAACACTCCCCCTCAAGCTTCAATTCTTCATCCTCATCCAAGCTCCTTCATGTTGATGCATTGCTTGAATTTTGAAATCCTCATCCCATCCAAAGCCTTTGTAAACATGTCCGCAACTTGGTCCTTAGTACCAATATGATGTACTGAAACTTCCTTGGATATCACCTTTTCCCTTATGAAGTGATAGTGCACTTCAATATGCTTGGTTCTAGCATGATAGACAGGGTTCGATGCTAGATGAATGCTACTCATGTTGTCACAAAAAATTGGATATGTGTCAACCTGCAAATTAAGCTCCATAACTTCTTAATCCACATTAGCTCACATGTGACTTGAGCCAAAGCTCTATACTCAGCCTCGGTGGAAGATAATGCCACCGTGGGTTGCTTCTTTGAAATCCATGAGATGATCTTGCTACCTAGCATGACTAGGTAACCACTTGTACTCCTTCTATCTTCCTTCGAACCGGCCCAATCGGCATCGGAATAAGCTTTGACCTGCATATCATCATCAAATGAGTAGAACAATCCTTCATTTATAGTGGCTTTGAGATATCGCAACATTCTTCTTGCAGCTTGCAAGTGTGTAGTCCTTGGACTATGCATAAATTGTGATAACACTCCAACTCCATATGCTATGTCAGGCCTGGTTATTGTGGCATAATTGAAAGAGCCTACAATAGATCGATACAAAGTTACATCCTCTAATGGCTCTCCATCAATGGAGCTTAGCTTTACATTAACTTCCATGGGATTTGAAATAGGCTTGCAATGTAGCATCCCAAACCTCTCAAGTAGGTCTAGAATATACTTCCTTTGTATGAGCATAATACCTTCTTCTTTGTATACAACTTCAATGCCAAGAAAATACCTAAGATCTCCAAGATCAGAGATCCTAAACTCCTTTCCAAGCTTTACCTTGATCTCCTCAATGCCCTTTGTATCATTACCTGTAATGATAAGATCATCTACATACACACACATGTAGACCACAAGTTCTCCTCTTTGTTTGATGAAGAGAGATGGATCCGCCTTGCATTGATTGTAACCACATTTGATCAAATAGTCCACCAATCTTTGGTTCCAAGCCCTTGGAGCTTGCTTTAGGCCATAAAGTGCCTTCTTCAACCTACAAACATGATGTGGAAACTCTTTATGAACAAAACCTAGTGGTTGCTCCATGTATACCTCTTCTTCCAAGTCTCCATTGAGAAAGGCATTCTTGATATCCAATTGGAAGAGCTTCCATCCTTTGCTAGCAGCCATTGCAATGAGTGTCCTAATGGTGCTCATCTTTGCCACGGGGCTGAATGTCTCTTCAAAGTCCACTCCATAGGTTTGTGCAAAACCCTTAGCCACCAATCTTGCTTTGAACCTAGAAATAGATCCATCTGAATTCCTCTTTACTTTATACACCCACTTATTACCTATTACCTTCATGTTCTCC
Organism: Ceratopteris richardii; assembly: GCA_020310875.1. Classification (NCBI taxonomy): domain Eukaryota; kingdom Viridiplantae; phylum Streptophyta; class Polypodiopsida; order Polypodiales; family Pteridaceae; genus Ceratopteris; species Ceratopteris richardii. The sequence continues at coordinate 43,771,442 of CM035412.1, read as the reverse complement.
TTCTTGGGCACTAGAGCCCATGTTTGATTTTCCTCAAGTGCGTCGATCTCTTCTTGCATTGCCTCTTTCCATTCGGTGTACCTGCTTGCATCTTCATAGCAATCGGGCTCATGATCTTCTACTACTTTGTTCATATATGCATAATGTGTTGCCATGTATGAATCATAAGTAAACCTTTGAGTTGGATACTTAACTCTAGAAGACTTCCTTTCTTCACCTTTTGGAGGAATAAACCTCCTTTGCCTTGGGAACTTGATCTCTTTCTTTGACGTGGCTTCTTTCTCCATCATGTGTCCTTCATCATCTTCAACTTCATTACCTTCTTCATCCAACTCCACCAATGTTGCTTTGCCTTTGTTGATTGATTGTGCTTCATAGCTTGATGAAGGCTCCCCCTCCATGGTGAGTTCATTCTTGAACTATCTTCATTGATGGAACACCTTGGGCCGCTTAGCTCTAGGTCGATTTGTTCTTCATCATGTCCATGCTTTTCTTCTTCATAGTCCTGCATACAATCATACTTCTTATACCAAGGGAGTAGCTCATCAAATGCTACATCCCTTGATATCCTCAAGTCCTTTGTATTTGGGTTGAAGCACCTGTAACCTTTATGATCATTTGAATATCCTAGAAACACACACTTTTCTGCCTTTGGTTGTAGCTTGTGCCTCAATTCACTTGGCACATGTACATAACAAGTACATCCAAATATCTTCAAGTGGGAAAGATCAGGTTTCTTACCATAATAGGCTTGATATGGTGTCAAGCCATGGATCCCTGAGGTAGGAGCCCTATTCATTAGATACACGGCGGTATTTGCTGCATCACTCCAAAACATGTTAGGTACATTCATCTCATTAAGCATTGCTCTAGCGATCTCGGCAATGTATCTATTCTTTCTCTCTGCTACTCCATTTTGTTGGGATGTGTACCTGCATGTTACTTGCCTCTTGATGCCTTGATCCATTAAAAGATCAGAAAACTCATTTGAGAAATATTCTCCCCCTCCATCAGACCTTAGCTTCTTGATATATGTACCTGTTTCCTTCTCTACCATTGCCTTGAATGCTTTGAAACATGTAAACACATCTGATTTGTTTTTGATGAAATAAACCCAAACCATCCTTGTGCAATCATCTATAAAAGTGACAAAGTACTTGTTACCTCCAATGGATTGCTCTTTCGTTGGCCCCCACACATCTGTATGTATCAACTCCAATGGATGTTGGCTTATGTAGCCACTCTTCTTGAATGGAAGTCTCGCTTGCTTCCCTAGTTGACAAGATTCACATAAATGCTTCATACCTTGTCCTTGGAAGTTGGGAAGACCTTCAACCAGCCTCTTGAATTGCATTTCCTTCATTCTTTGTATGTTGATGTGACCTATCCTCTTGTGCCACAAGTCCAACTCCGAAATCCTCTTGTTTCCATATGTGAAGTAGACATGTTGAGTAGAATGAGAATTTACCTCCAAAGTGAAGAGTCTCCCTTGCTTCTTTCCTCTTGCTATGACCTTGTAACCTTGCTTAGGGTTCTCCACAAAGCATCCACCTTTGTTGAACCTTACTTGATAGCCTCTTTCAACCATTTGCCCAACGGACACCAAGTTCTTTGTGATGGTAGGTACATGCAAGACATCCTTGAGACATCTTCCTTCCTCCTTGTCATCCAAAGCTACATCTCCAACATGGGAGATCTCATGGGCTGTATCATCACCTGTTTCTACATGTCCTTTACCTTTGGAACATGTAGATTAGTAAACCAAGAAGCATTGCAACTCATATGGTTGCTACATCCACTATCAATATACCAAGTGTTATCTACTTTGCTTGAATTCCCATTCATGTGCATCATCAAGAGATTGTCATTTTCTGAACTTGTAGAAGCATAATTACCTTGGCCTTTGTATGAAGAACCTTGATTATAGTTCCTTTGGTTTCCTCCTTGGTAGCAATCTCTAGCATAGTGGCCAAACTTGCCACATATGTAACATCCTTCGCCATCTTGATTCCTGTTTTGTTGATGTCGTCCTCCTCTTCCTCTTGATCTTCCTCTCCCTCTTTGTGATGAGGTGCCTTGGTCATGTCCTTGATTTCTTGAGTGGCCTTGCCTTCCTCCAAACCTTCCTTTGCCCCTTCCTTGTCCTTGTCTTCCTTTGCCCCTTTGATTACCTGCATAGAAAACTTGTGCATCTTTGCTTTTAGTTGAACTTCCACCTATGTTCATTTCTTCGGTGACCATGAGAGCAACCAATTGCTCAAAATCGGGAAGATTATCCCTTACATAAACTGAAGTGGTAAAGGGTTTCCACTTCTCATCATCTCTCAAACCATTGAGAGTATAAGCCACAAGATCGTCATCGTCTACGTGGCTTCCAATGGATCCCAATGCATCTGATAACTCCTTGACCTTAAGTATGTAGTCATTTATGCTACTCCCTGAGCTCTTCCTAAGGTTGTTGAGCTCATTCTTGAGTTGGATCTTCCTTGCTTTGGTGCTTGTTGAATAAAGCCTTTCAAGTGTCTCCCATACCTTCATGCTTGAATCCAGGTCTTGGATATGGCCGATCATGCTATTGCTAATGTGTTGGGAAAGAATAAAGATAACCCTCTTGTCTCTTTCATTCCATTCCCTAAAGGCCCTTCTCTGGTCATTGGTTGGATTCTCATCCAACCTAGGTCTTGGTTCACTTCCACTAATCAACCCCCAAAGGCCCTTGCCCATAAGATAGTTGGAGACCCTAAATCTCCATGGTTGATAGTTACCTTTGTCTAGCTTTTTAATTTGAGTGTTGAAGTCTCCCATATCTAGTCTTTGATACTTGACCTAGCCCTTGGCTAATGCTCCAATGTGTGTAAAATGAAAATGAGGCTCTGAGGTTACCTCAATCCAAAGCTTTCCTTAGATGGACACCTTGTGCTCTTGCAAATTTGAGTAGAATAGCTCCCCCTTGATGTGAGCTACCTCCAAGAAGCTTTTGTTGATGCAACTCTTCAACCACCAACTCCAAGATGTCTTCTTTCTTGTATGTGATACCTCCAAGATGCTCAAATGCTCTGATACCACTGATGGGGGAAGTATCTCAACCCCTAAGCAACGATGAAGCGCGAATGACCTCCACAGGTATCCTTCTTTGACCTCTGCACACCAAAAATGCTCTTACTCAGAGCTTATGCAGAGAACTCCAGTAAGCTTTTGTAGACGTGTAGTAGACACCAAGGGCTTTCCAACAAAACAAATTTCACTTGAAATGGATGCTTACACAAAGAGAAACAATGTCTACAACATGAGCTAGTTGAATGCTCACAACGGCTAGTCAAGCAGAGACCTCACTTCACTCCAGCAAACTTTTCTCAGAGATTATACAGAGCATGAATCTCAAACTTATGTCAACTTTAGAGGACTCTAATAGCTACCCAATGACACCAAAATCATAGCAAATGGATACATAGAGAAGGAGAACCAGCCCTTACAACAGAGAGCAAAATATTTCCAACAGAGCCTACACAAAGAGAGAGATATCAATCACACAACTTCATTAAAATGAATGTTGCTCCCAGCTTACTCAGAGAATGCTCCAGAGAATTGGTAAGCATAAAATAGACTCTTATAGCTATCCAATGAGACAAGAATTACATCAAATGGATACCATATGAGGGAGAACCAATGCTAACAACTCAGGGGTAGAGAGTTGCAACACTACCTGCGCACACACATAGATATGCCTACTAAAAGAAAACAAACAAGCAAGCAAGGGGGTTGCTTAAGCAAGGGACTTGCTTATCACAACTCCAGCACTTAGTGCTCACTTTACATGAGCTAAAACTCCAAGAAGATGGCCCAAAAGAAGTCGGGATACATGCTCCTTTTATAGTGAGAGGTGTGCCCCTAAAATCTAGGAACTACCTTTCCAAATCAACCTCCTAACTTGGAGGAATTAGTTGAGATGACTTGAGGAGTGGTTGAGTGACTTTTCTTGATGAAATCTCGTGGCTTTTGGCTTCCTTTGATTGCTCCACATGTCCATAAAAGATTCCCCACGAATTTTTAGCTTGAAGCTTGATTTTTAACATCTATCTGTATCTATATCTGTATCTGTATCTGTATCTGTATCTGTATCTGTATCAGTATCTGTATCTGTATCTGTCTATGTATCTGTATCTGTATCTGTATCTGTATCTGTATCTGTATCTGTATCTGTATCTGTATCTGTATCTGTATCTGTATCTGTATCTGTATCTGTATCTGTATCTGTATCTGTATCTGTATCTGTATCTGTATCTGTATCTGTACCTGTATCTGTATCTGTATCTGTATCTGTATCTGTATCTGTATCTGTATCTGTATCTGTATCTGTATCTGTATCTATATCTGTATCTGTATTTGTATCTGTATCTGTATCTGTATCTGTATCTGTATCTGTATCTGTATTTGTATCTGTATATGTGTTTGTATCTGTATCTGTATCTGTATCTGTATCTATATCTATATCTATATTTGTATCTGTATTTGTATTTGTATCTGTATCTGTATCTGTATCTGTATCTGTATCTGTATCTGTATCTGTATCTGTATCTGTATCTGTATCTGTATCTGTATCTGTATCTGTATCTGTATCTGTATCTGTATCTGTATCTGTATCTGTATCTGTATCTGTATCTGTATCCATATATGTATCTATATCTATATCTGTATCTGTATCTGTATCTGTATCCGTATTTGTATCTGTATCTGGATCTGTATCTGGATCTGTATCTGTATCTGTATCTGTATCTATATCTGTATCTATATATGTATCTGTATCTATATCTGTATCTGTATCTGTATGTGTATGTGTATTTGTATTTGTATTTGTATCTGTATCTGTATCTGTATCTGTATCTGTATCTGTATCTGTATGTGTATCTATATCTGTATCTGTATCTGTATCTCTATCTGTATCTGTATTTGTATCTGTATCTGTATCTATATCTCTATCTGTATCTGTATGTGTATCTGTATTTGTATCTATATCTGTATCTGTATCTGTATCTGTATCTGTATATGTATCTGTATCTGTATCTGTATTTGTATCTGTATCTGTATCTATATCTGTATCTGTATCTGTATCTGTATCTGTATCTGTATCTGTATCAGTATCTGTATCTGTATCTGTCTTTGTATCTGTATCTGTATCTGTCTTTGTATCTGTATCTGTATCTGTATCTGTATCTGTATCTATATCTGTATCTAGATCTGTATCTGTATCTGTACTTGTATCTGTATCTGTATCTGTATCTGTATCTATATCTGTATCTGTATCTGTATCTGTATCTATATCTGTATCTGTATCTATATCTCTATATGTATCTGTATCTGTATCTGTATCTGTATCTGTATCTGGATCTGTATCTGTATCTGTATCTGTATCTGTATCTGTATTTGTATCTGTATCTGTATCTGTATCTGTATCTGTATCTGTATCTCTATCTTTGTTGGTATCTATATCCGTATCTTTATCTGTATCTGTATATGTATCTATATCTGTATCTATATTTGTATTTGTATCTGTATCTGTATCTGTAACTATCTGTACCCATATCTGCATCGCTATCTGTATCTGTATTTGTATCTGTATCTGTATTTGTATCTATATCTGTATCTGTATCTGTATCTGTATCTGTATATGTATCTGTATCTGTATCTATATCTGTATCTCTATCTGTATCTGTATCTGTATCTGTATCTGTGTTTGTATCTGTATCCGTATCTGTATCTGTATCTGCATCTATATTTGTATCTATATTTGTATCTGTATCTTTATTTGTATTTGTATCTGTATCCGTATCTATATCTCTATCTGTATCTGTATATATATCTGTATCTGTATCTGTATCCATATCTGTATCTGTATCTGTATCTGTATCATTATCTGTATTTGTATCTGTATCTGTATTTATATCTGTATCTGTATCTGTATTTGTACCTATATCTATATCTGTATCTATATTTGTACCTGTATCTGTATCTGTATGTGTATCTGTATCTGTATCTGTATGTGTATTTGTATCTATATCTGTATCTGTATGTGTATCTGTATCTGGATCTGTATCTGTATCTGTATCTGTATCTGTATCTGTATCTATATCTGTATCTGTATCTGTATCTGTATCTGTATCTGATCTGTATCTGTATCTGTATCTGTATCTGTATCTGTATCTGTATCTGTATCTGCATCTGTATCTGTATCTGTATCTGTATCTATATCTCTATCTGTATCTGTATCTGTATCTATATATGTATTTGTATCTGTATCTGTATCTGTATCTATATCTGTATCTGTATCTGTATCTGTATCTGTATCTGTATTTGTATCCATATCTGTATCTATATCTGTATCTGTATCTGTATCTGTATCTGTATCTGTATCTGTATCTGTATCTGTATCTGTATCTGTTTCTGTATCTGTATCTGTATCCGTATCTGTATCTGTATCTGTATCTATATCTGTATCTGTATCTGTATCTATATCTATATCTGTATCTGTATCTGAATCTCTATCTGTATCTGTATCTGTATCTCTATCTGTATCTGTATTTGTATCTGTATCTGTGTTTGTATCTGTATCCGTATCTGTATCTGTATCTGCATCAATATTTGTATCTATATTTGTATCTGTATCTTTATTTGTATTTGTATCTGTATCCGTATCTATATCTGTATCTGTATCTGTATATGTATTTGTATCTGTATCTGTATCTGTATCTGTATTTGTATCTCTATCTGTATCTGTATCTGTATCTGTATCTGTATTTGTATCTGTATATGTATCTGTATCTGTATCTGTATCTGTATCTGTATCTGTATCTGTATCTGTATCTGTATTTGTATCTGTATCTGTATTTGTATCTGTATCTGTATCTGTATTTGTATCTGTATCTATATCTGTATCTATATTTGTACCTGTATCTGTATCTGTATCTGTATCTGTATCTGTATCTGTATCTATATCTGTATCTGTATCTGTATCTGTATCTGTATGTGTATTTGTATCTGCATCTGTATCTGTATCTGTATCTATATCTGTATCTGTATCTGTATCTGTATCTGTATCTGTATCCATATCTGTATCTGTATCTGTATCTGTATCTGTATCCATATCTGTATCTGTATCTGTATCTGTATCTGTATCTGTATCTGTATCTGTATCTGTATCTGTATCTGTATCTGTATCTGTATCTGTATCCGTATCTGTATCTGTATCTGTATCTGTATCTGTATCTGTATCTTATCTGTATCTGTATCTGTATCTGTATCTGTTATCTGTATCTGTATCTGTATCTATATCTGTATCTGTATCTGTATCTATATCTGTATCTGTATCTGTATCTGTATCTGTATCTGTATCCATATCTGTATCTGTATCTGTATCTGTATCTGTATCTGTATCTGTATCTGTATCCGTATCTGTATCTGTATTTGTATCTGTATCTGGATCTATATCTGTATCTGTATCTGTATCTGTATCTGTATCTGTATCTGTATCTGTATCTGTATATGTATCTGTATCTGTATCTGTATCTGTATCTATATCTGTATCTCTATCTGTATCTGTATCTGTATCTGTATCTGTATCTGTATCTGCATTTGTATCTGTATCTGTATCTGTATCTGTATCTGTATATGTATCTACATCGGTATCTGTATCTGTATTTGTATCTGTATCTGTATTTGTATCTGTGTTTGTATCTATATCTATATCTGTATCTGTATCTGTATCTATATTTGTATCTATATTTGTATCTGTATCTTCATTTGTATTTGTATCTGTATCTGTATATGTATTTGTATCTGTATCTGTATCTGTATCTGTATATGCATCTATATTTCTATCTGTATCTATATCTGTATCTGTATTTGTATCTGTATCTGTATCTGTATCTGTATCTGTATCTGTATCCATATATGTATCTATATCTATATCTATATCTATATCTGTATCTGTATCCGTATTTGTATCTGTATCTGGATCTGTATCTGGATCTGTATCTGTATCTGTATCTGTATCTGTATCTGTATCTGTATCTATATATGTACCTGTATCTGTATCTGTATCTGTATCTGTATGTGTATGTGTATTTGTATTTGTATTTGTATCTGTATCTGTATCTGTATCTGTATCTGTATCTGTATGTGTATCTATATCTGTATCTGTATCTGTATCTCTATCTGTATCTGTATTTGTATCTGTATCTGTATCTATATCTCTATCTGTATCTGTATGTGTATCTGTATTTGTATCTATATCTGTATCTGTATCTGTATCTGTATCTGTATCTGTATATGTATCTGTATCTGTATCTGTATTTGTATCTGTATCTGTATCTATATCTGTATCTGTATCTGTATCTGTATCTGTATCTGTATCAGTATCTGTATCTGTATCTGTCTTTGTATCTGTATCTGTATCTGTCTTTGTATCTGTATCTGTATCTGTATCTGTATCTGTATCTGTATCTGTATCTAGATCTGTATCTGTATCTGTACTTGTATCTGTATCTGTATCTGTATCTGTATCTATATCTATATCTGTATCTGTATCTGTATCTATATCTGTATCTGTACCTATATCTCTATCTGTATCTGTATCTGTATCTGTATCTGTATCTGTATCTGGATCTGTATCTGTATCTGTATCTGTATCTGTATCTGTATTTGTATCTGTATCTGTATCTGTATCTGTATCTGTATCTGTATCTCTATCTTTGTTGGTATCTATATCCGTATCTTTATCTGTATCTGTATATGTATCTATATCTGTATCTATATTTGTATTTGTATCTGTATCTGTATCTGTAACTATCTGTACCCATATCTGCATCGCTATCTGTATCTGTATTTGTATCTGTATCTGTATTTGTATCTATATCTGTATCTGTATCTGTATTTGTATCTGTATATGTATCTGTATCTGTATCTATATCTGTATCTGTATCTGTATCTGTATCTGTATCTGTATCTGTGTTTGTATCTGTATCCGTATCTGTATCTGTATCTGCATCTATATTTATATCTATATTTGTATCTGTATCTTTATTTGTATTTGTATCTGTATCCGTATCTATATCTGTATCTGTATCTGTATATATATCTGTATCTGTATCTGTATCTATATCTGTATCTGTATTTGTATCTGTATCATTATCTGTATTTGTATCTGTATCTGTATTTGTATCTGTATCTGTATCTGTATTTGTACCTATATCTATATCTGTATCTATATTTGTACCTGTATCTGTATCTGTATGTGTATCTGTATCTGTATCTGTATGTGTATTTGTATCTATATCTGTATCTGTATGTGTATCTGTATCTGGATCTGTATCTGTATCTATATCTGTATCTGTATCTGTATCTATATCTGTATCTGTATCTGTATCTGTATCTGTATCTGATCTGTATCTGTATCTGTATCTGTATCTGTATCTGTATCTGTATCTGCATCTGTATCTGTATCTGTATCTGTATCTATATCTCTATCTGTATCTGTATCTGTATCTATATATGTATTTGTATCTGTATCTGTATCTGTATCTATATCTGTATCTGTATCTGTATCTGTATCTGTATCTGTATTTGTATCCATATCTGTATCTGTATCTGTATCTGTATCTGTATCTGTATCTGTATCTGTATCTGTATCTGTATCTGTATCTGTATCTGTATCTGTATCCGTATCTGTATCTGTATCTATATCTATATCTGTATCTGTATCTGTATCTATATCTATATCTGTATCTGTATCTGAATCTCTATCTGTATCTGTATCTGTATCTCTATCTGTATCTGTATTTGTATCTGTATCTGTGTTTGTATCTGTATCCGTATCTGTATCTGTATCTGCATCAATATTTGTATCTATATTTGTATCTGTATCTTTATTTGTATTTGTATCTGTATCCGTATCTATATCTGTATCTGTATCTGTATATGTATTTGTATCTGTATCTGTATCTGTATCTGTATTTGTATCTCTATCTGTATCTGTATCTGTATCTGTATCTGTATTTGTATCTGTATATGTATCTGTATCTGTATCTGTATCTGTATCTCTATCTGTATCTGTATCTGTATCTGTATTTGTATCTGTATCTGTATTTGTATCTGTATCTGTATCTGTATTTGTATCTGTATCTATATCTGTATCTATATTTGTACCTGTATCTGTTTCTGTATCTGTATCTGTATCTGTATCTGTATCTGTATCTGTATCTGTATCTGTATCTGTATCTGTATGTGTATTTGTATCTGTATCTGTATCTGTATCTGTATCTATATCTGTATCTGTATCTGTATCTGTATCTGTATCTGTATCCATATCTGTATCTGTATCTGTATCTGTATCTGTATCCATATCTGTATCTGTATCTGTATCTGTATCTGTATCTGTATCTGTATCTGTATCTGTATCTGTATCCGTATCTGTATCTGTATCTGTATCTGTATCTGTATCTGTATCTGTATCTGTATCTGTATCTGTATCTGTATCTGTATCTGTATCTGTATCTGTATCTGTATCTATATCTGTATCTGTATCTGTATCTGTATCTGTATCTGTATCCATATCTGTATCTGTATCTGTATCTGTATCTGTATCTGTATCTGTATCTGTATCCGTATCTGTATCTGTATTTGTATCTGTATCTGGATCTATATCTGTATCTGTATCTGTATCTGTATCTGTATCTGTATCTGTATCTGTATCTGTATCTGTATCTGTATCTGTATCTATATCTGTATCTGTATCTGTATCTGTATCTGTATCTGTATCTGTATCTGTATCTGCATTTGTATCTGTATCTGTATCTGTATCTGTATCTGTATCTGTATATGTATCTACATCGGTATCTGTATCTGTATTTGTATCTGTATCTGTATTTGTATCTGTGTTTGTATCTATATCTATATCTGTATCTGTATCTGTATCTATATTTGTATCTGTATCTTCATTTGTATTTGTATCTGTATCTGTATATGTATTTGTATCTGTATCTGTATCTGTATCTGTATATGTATCTATATTTCTATCTGTATCTATATCTGTATCTGTATTTGTAGCTGTATCTGTATGTGTATATGTATCTATATATGTATCTGTATCTGTATATGTATCTATATTTGTATCTATATTTGTATCTGTATCTGTATCTGTATCTGTATATGTATCTGTATCTATATCTGTATTTGTATCAGTATCTGTATCTGTATCTGTATCTATATCTGTATCTGTATCTGTATCTGTATCTGTATCTGTATCTGTATCTGTATCTGTATCTGTATCTGTATCTGTATCTGTATCTGTATCTATATCTGTATCTGTATCTGTATCTATATCTGTATCTGTATCTGTATCTGTATCTGTATCTGTATCTGTATCTGTATCTGTATCTGTATCTGTATCTGTATCTGTATCTGTATCTGTATCAGTATCTGTATCTGTATCTGTATCTGTATCTGTATCTTTATCTGTATCTGTATCTGTATCTGTATCTATATCTGTATCTGTATCTGTATCTATATCTATATCTGTATCTGTATCTATATCTGTATCTGTATCTGTATCTGCATCTGTATCTGTATCTGTATCTGTATCTGTATCTGTATCTCTATCTCTATCTGTATCTCTATCTGTATCTCTATGAGTATCTGTATCTGTATCTGTATCTGTATCTGTATCTGTATCTGTATCTGTATCTGTATCTGTATCTGTATCTGTATCTGTATCTATATCTGTATCTGTATTTGTATCTGTATCTGTATCTATATCTGTATATGTATTTGTATCTGTATCTGTATCTGTATCTGTATCTGTATCTAAATCTCTATGTGTATCTATATCTGTATCTGTATTTGTAGCTGTATCTGTATGTGTATATGTATCTAAATATGTATCTGTATCTGTATATGTATCTATATTTGTATCTGTATTTATATCTGTATCTGTATCTGTATCTGTATATGTATCTGTATCTATATTTGTATTTGTATCTGTATCTGTATCTGTATCTATATCTGTATCTGTATCTGTATCTGTATCTATATGTGTATATGTATCTGTATCTGTATTTGTATCTGTATCTGTATCTGTATCTGTATCTGTATCTGTATCTGTATCTGTATCTGTATCTGTATCTGTATCTGTATCTGTATCTGTATCTGTATCTGTATCTGTATCTGTATCTGTATCTGTATCTGTATCTATATCTGTATCTGTATTTGTATCTGTATCTGTATCTGTATCTGTATCTGTATCTATATCTGTATCTGTATCTGTATCTGTATCTGTATCTGTATCTGTATCTGTATCTTTATCTGTATCTGTATCTGTATCTGTATCTGTATCTGTATCTGTATCTGTATCTGTATCTGTATCTGTATCTGTATCTGTATCTGTATCTGTATCTGTATCTGTATCTGTATCTGTATCTGTATCTGTATCTGTATCTGTATCTGTATCTATATTTGTATCTGTATCTGTATCTGTATCTGTATCTGTATCTATATCTGTATCTATATTTCTATTTGTATCTGTATCTGTATCTGTATCTGTATCTGTATCTATATCTGTATCTATATCAATATCTATATTTGTATTTGTATCTGTATCTGTATTTGTATTTGTATCTGTATATGTATCTGTATCTATATCTATATCTGTATCTGTATCTGTATCTGTATCTGTGTCTGCATCTGTATCTGTATCCGTATTCGTATCTGTATATGTATCTTTATCTGTATCTATATCTGTATCTATATCTGTATCTGTATCTATATTTATATCTGTATCTATATTTGTATCTGTATCTATATCTGTATCTATATCTGTATCTGTATCTGTATCTGTATCTGTATCTGTATCTGTATCTGTATCTGTATCTGTATCTGTATCTGTATCTTTATCTGTATTTGTATCTGTATCTGTATCTGTATCTGTATCTGTATCTGTATCTGTATCTGTATCTGTATCTGTATCTGTATCTGTATCTGTATCTGTATCTGTATCTATATTTGTATTTGTATCCGTATCTGTATCTATATCTGTATCTATATCTGTATCCGTCGGTGTATCGGTATCTATATCCGTATTTGTATCTGTATTTGTATCTGTATCTCTATCTCTATTTGTATCTGGATCTGTATCTATATCTGTATCTGTATCTATATCTCTATCTTTATCTGTATCTGTATCTGTATCTGTATCTGTATCTGTATCTGTATCTGTATCTGTATCTGTATCTGTATCTGTATCTGTATCTGTATCTGTATCTATATCTGTATCTGTATCTGTATCTGTATTTGTATATGTATCTGTATCTGTATCTGTATCTGTATCTGTATCTGTATCTGTATCTGTATCTGTATATGTATCTGTATTTGTATCTGTATCTGTATCTATATCTGTATCTGTATCTGTATCTGTATCTCTATCTGATCTGTATCTGTATCTCTATCTGTATATTTATCTGTATCTGTATCTATATCTCTATCTGTATCTATATCTCTATCTGTAACTATATGTACCCATATCTGCATCGCTATCTATATCTGTATTTGTATCTGTATCTGTATTTGTATCTGTATCTGTATTTGTATCTCTATCTGTATATGTATTTGTATCTGTATCTGTATCTGTATCTGTATCTGTATCTGTATCTGTATCTATATCTGTGTTTGTATCTGTATCCGTATCTGTATCTGTATCTGCATCTATATTTGTATCTATATTTGTATCTGTATCTTTATTTGTATTTGTATCTGTATCCGTATCTATATCTGTATCTGTATCTGTATATGTATTTGTATCTGTATCTATATCTGTATCTATATCTATATCTGTATCTATATCTGTATCTGTATTTGTAGCAGTATCTGTATCTGTATCTGTATCAGTATGTGTATGTGTATCTGTATATGTATCTGTATCTATATCTGTATCTGTATTTGTATCTGTATATGTATCTGTATCGGTATCTGTATCTGTATCTCTATCTCTATCTGTATCTGTATCTGTATTTGTATTTGTATCTGTATCTGTATTTGTATTTGTATCTGTATCTGTATTTGTATCTATATCTATATCTGTATCTATATTTGTACTTGTATCTGTATCTGTATCTATATCTGTATCTATATCTGTATATGTATCTTTATCTGTATCTATATCTATATCTGTATCTATATTTATATCTGTATCTATATTTGTATCTGTATCTTTATCTGTATCTGTATCTGTATCTGTATCTGTATCTATATCTGTATCTGTATCTGTATCTGTATCTGTATCTGTATCTGTATCTGTATTTGTATCTGTATCTGTATCTGTATCTGTATCTGTATCTGTATCTGTATCTGTATCTGTATCTGTATCTGTATCTGTATCTGTATTTGTATCTGTATCTGTATCTGTATCTGTATCTGTATCTGTATCTGTATCTGTATCTGTATCTGTATCTGTATCTGTATCTGTATCTGTATCTGTATCTGTATCTGTATCTTTATCTGTATCTGTATCTGTATCTGTATCTGTATCTGTATCTGTATCTATATCTGTATCTTTATCTATATCCGTCGCTGTATCGGTATCTATATTCGTATCTTTATGTGTATCTATATATGTATCTATATCTGTATCTAAATTTGTATCTATATCTGTATCTGTATCTATATTTGTATTTGTATCTGTATCTGTATCTGTATTTGTATCTGTATCTGTATCTGTATCTATATCTATATCTGTATCTGTATCTGTATTTGTATTTGTATCTGTATCTGTATTTGTATTTGTATTTGTATCTATATCTATATTTGTATCTGTATCTGCATCTCTATCTGTATCTATATCTGTATCTGTATCTGTATCTATATCTATATCTGTATCTATATCTATATCTGTATCTGTATCTGTAGATGTATGTGTATTTGTATATGTATCTGTATCTGAATCTGTATCTCTATCTGTATCTAGATTTGTATCTATATCTATATCTTTATCTGTATCTGTATCTGTATCTTTATCTGTATCTGTATCTTTATCTGTATCTGTATTTGTATCTGTATCTGTATCTGTATATGAATCTGTATCTGTATATGTATCTCTATCTGTATCTGTATCTGTATCTGTATCTGTATTAGTATCTGTATCTGTATCTGTATCTGTATCTGTATCTGTATCTGTATCTCTATCTGTATCTCTATCTGTATCTCTATCTGTATCTCTATAGGTATCTCTCTCTGTATCTGTATCTGTATTTCTATCTGTATCTATATCTGTATCTGTATCTATACCTGTATTTGTGTCTATATGAGTATCTGTATCTGTATCTGTATCTGTATCTATATCTGTATCTCTATCTGTATCTGTATCTGTATCTGTATCTATATCTGTATCTGTATCTGTATCTGTATCTGTATCTGTATCTGTATTTGTATCTGTAGCTGTATCTGTATCTGTATCTGTATCTGTATCTGTATCTGTATCTGTATCTGTATCTGTATCTGTATCTGTATCTGTATCTGTATCTGTATCTGTATCTGTATCTGTATCTGTATCTGTATCTGTATTTGTATCTGTATCTGTATCTGTGTTTATCTCTATCCGTATCTGTATCTGTATCTGTATCATTGTTTGTATCTGTATCTGTATCTGTATCTGTATCTGTATCTATATCTGTATCTATATTTGTATCTATATTGTTAAAAGTCAAGCTTCAAGCTAAAAATTCGTGGGGAATCTTTTATGGACATGTGGAGCAATCAAAGGAAGCCAAAAGCCACGAGATTCCATCAAGAAAAGTCACTCAACCACTCCCCAAGTCATCTCAACTAATTCCTCCAAGTTAGGAGGCTGATTTGGAAAGGTAGTTCCTAGATTTTAGGGGCACACCTCTCACTATAAAAGGAGCATGTATCCCGACTTCTTTTGGGCCATCTTGTTGGAGTTTTAGCTCATGTAAAGTGAGCACTAAGTGCTGGAGTTGTGATAAGCAAGCCCCTTGCTTAAGCAACCCCCTTGCTTGCTTGTTTGTTTTCTTTTAGTAGGCATATCTATGTGTGTGCGCAGGCAGTGTTGCAACTCTCTACCCCTGAGTTGTTAGCATTGGTTCTCCCTCATATGGTATCCATTTGATGTAATTCTTGTCTCATTGGATAGCTATAAGAGTCTATTTTATGCTTACCAATTCTCTGGAGCATTCTCTGAGTAAGCTGGGAGCAACATTCATTTTAGTGAAGTTGTGTGATTGATATCTCTCTCTTTGTGTAGGCTCTGTTGGAAATATTTTGCTCTCTGTTGTAAGGGCTGGTTCTCCTTCTCTATGTATCCATTTGCTATGATTTTGGTGTCATTGGGTAGCTATTAGAGTCCTCTAAAGTTGACTTAAGTTTGAGATTCATTCTCTGTATCTATATCTGTATCTGTATCTATATTTGTATTTGTATCTGTATCTGTATCTCTATTTGTATCTGTATCTGTATCTGTACATATATCTGTATCTGTATCTGTATCTGTATCTGTATCTGTATCTGTATCTATATCTGTATCTGTATTTGTATTTGTATTTGTATCTGTATCTATATCTGTATCTGTATCTGTATCTGTATCTTTATCTGTATCTGTATCTGTATCTATATCTATATCTATATCTTTATCTCTATTTGTATCTGTATTTGTATCTGTATCTGTATCTATATCTGTATCTGTATCTATATCTGTATATGTATCTATATGTGTATCTGTATCTGCATCTATATCTGTATCTGTATCTATATCTATATCTGTATCTGTATCTGTATCTGTATCTGTATTTGTATTTGTATCTGTATTTGTATCTGTATATGTATCTGTATCTGTATCTGTATCTGTATCTGTATTTGTATCTGTATCTGTATCTGTATCTGTATCTGTATCTGTATTTGTATCTGTATCTGTATCTGTATCTGTATCTGTATCTGTATCTGTATCTGTATCTGTATCTGTGTTTGTATCTATATCTGTATATGTATCTGTATCTATATCTATATCTATATTTATATGTGTATTTGTATTTGTATTTGTATCTGTATCTGTATCTATATTTGTATCTGTATCTGTATATGTATTTGTATCTGTATCTGTATCTGTATCTGTATCTATATCTGTATCTGTATCTGTAGCTGTATCTGTAGCTGTATCTGTATGTGTATATGTACCTGTATCTGAATCTGTATCTCTATCTGTATCTATAGTTGTATCTGTATTTATATCCGTATCTATATCTATATCTCTATCTGTATCTATATCTGTATCTATATCTTTATCTGTATCTCTATCTGTAAGTGTATCTGTATATGTATCTCTATCTATATCTCTATCTGTATCTGTATCTGTATCTGTATCTGTATTTGTATCTGTATCTGTATCTGTATCTATATCTGTATCTGTATCTGTATCTGTGTTTGTATCTGTATCTGTATCTGTATCTATATTTGTATCTATATTTGTATCTGTATCTGTATCTGTATTTGTATCTGTATGTGTATCTGTATCCATATCTATATCTGTATCTATATCTATAGCTATATCTGTATTTGTATATGCATCTGTATCTGTATCTGTATCTGTATCTATATCTGTATCTGTATCTATATCTGTATATGTATCTATATCTGTATCTGTATCTGCATCTGTATCTGTATCTGTATCTGTATCTGTATGTGTATCTGTATCTGTATCTGTATCTGTATCTGTATCTGTATTTGTATCTGTATCTGTATTTGTATCTGTATATGTATCTGTATCCGTATCTGTATCTGTATCTGTATCTCTATCTGTATATGTATCTGTATCTGTATTTGTATTTGTATCTGTATCTGTATCTATATCTGTATCTGTATCTGTATCTGTGTTTGTATCTGTATCTGTATATGTATCTGTATCTATATCTATATCTATATTTATATGTGTATTTGTATTTGTATTTGTATCTGTATCTGTATCTATATGTGTATCTGTATCTGTATATGTATTTGTATCTGTATCTGTATCTGTATCTGTATCTATATCTGTATCTGTATCTGTAGCTGTATCTGTATGTGTATATGTACCTGTATCTGAATCCGTATCTCTATCTGTATCTATATTTGTATCTGTATTTGTATCCGTATCTGTATCTATATCTCTATCTGTATCTATATCTGTATCTATATCTCTATCTGTATCTCTATCTATAAGTGTATCTGTATATGTATCTCTATCTATATCTCTATCTGTATCTGTATCTGTATCTGTATTTGTATCTGTATCTGTATCTGTATCTGGTGTAGCTCAATGATGAGTAGCACCTCCTTTAATGTCAATCCGGGAAGACGTGAGGATGGTGTGAAGACCTCGAGCAAGTGACGGCACAAGTGCGTGAGTGAGAAGCACACTAGCATGCACACACATACACACATACGCGCACACACGGCAAGACAAAGAGTGAGAATCAATGGAGCTTTTAGATTACTTTCAAAATGCTCTTACAAGTTCGTTTCAATTACAATCTCACCTCAAAAATGAGCTCTCTAGCTCCTTTTATAGTTTTTGACTAGCTTTTGGCCCTGTCCAGACCTAGTGTCCGGCCTAGTTAAAAATTAGGTTCCAGGGCTTATTTGGGGGTTCAAACGAGATCTAAAAATTATGAAAATTGGTACGCAACTACTTCTAAGGCTCCTCAAGCTCAAGGACTCCTTGGCTTGCACAAAATGGAGCTACAAAAATGTGAAATGAGATTTACAATGATTATTAGTGATAAAAATCACTGTTGTTGTAGGGATTTCTTCTAGTGATCTGCCATACATATCTTCAAGCTCCCTACTTGCTCTTCTTCCCTGCATGTCCATCTCTCTGATTTGCATTAATGTCTTGAAAAAATATTGGCCTACTTGCCAGATCTTCTTTGACTGCCCTGTTTGCTTGTGCTGTCCCTTCGCTCTGACTCCCTTCTTTGACTTTCACGTCTTGTAGGTCCTGATGTACCAAGGCTACTGCCAACACCCCCCCCACTCTCGCGTCTGTCGCCCCTGACAGACCCTTGTCTAGCTGCTTTCTGGACGTAGTATTGTACCACATCGGCGGCGAGGTGGTGTTCTTCTAACCTGAGTCCCCTTGCTAGATCTGTCAGCAATGCATCCCAATTGACTGGCCCTGGGACATCTGGATGTGGCACCCGTAACTGCTCTGAGTGAATGGTTTGCTCCACAGCAAATAAATGGAGGAGATGTGAGGGTCTGGGTACAAATATTTCTGAGTGGTATTCCCAGAACCCTGTTATGAACATCTCTTCGAATGTTTGTTTAAAGCAGGCTGGGAGGTATTTTATTCTGGCGTGCCAAGCGTATATCACCTCTATGGAAGGAGTGGTGCTCATGTCATAAACTAAATCTTGGTTTCCTGTAAGGAATCCGACGCCTGAGAAGTGTGGGTCCTTGATATTCTTGAATGTCCTGAATGTAATAAGCATTAACTCAAAAATTTTCATGCACATCTGGGCCATTACATCAGGGGTATTCCTTAATCGGATGCTCCAGTGCCGTATAGTGGAAATCATGTAATTGACGGTGGGGGGCCCTTGAGGGGGTGCTAGATAGACGTAGTTTAACCATTTGGCGCATCCCTTGATAGTCTTGACTGCAATGGTAAACTCTGGCCATGTGCGTCTGCGGAGTACTGGAACATAACAGGGGTTATATTTAATAAAAAGAGGCATATTCGTCCAGGTGCGAACCATCTCCGGGTAGGTTTCGAGGAGTCGGATCCTCCAAGTGGGTTGATGAATGGATCCTTTTTTGGCGCTCTCTGGGATATCATCTGGCCCAAATTGTGTAGCAAACGTTGGAGGTTTGCCACATCTATGTTGGATTTCTGCATTGTAGTCCGCCAGGAGTATACAATAGGGCACGTATTGATCATCATTGGTTCCGATCCATCTATGGTGGGACATGCTGCGGAAGTATTCTGATTTAATAATAGTGTCCTCTATCTTTGCCATAGATTGGATTTGAACTGCTACTCGATCTTCATGAGTTGATGCTGTTTTCTCTAGTGTTTGGAGCCACTCAGGTACTTCGATTTCTAGCGTATCCATTCCTTCTGCGGTTTGTTCACCACCTGGCATTGGCATAGGAACGTAAGGTTCCTCATACGTCTCATCTACCTCGATGGGTACCAAATCCTCGGGTTCTGGTTCGACAACTGGAGAGGGTTGCCTTTCATGTGTGAGTAATCTTGCCTGTAATTCGGCCACCTGCTCTTTCAATGCCTTGACTTCCTCTGAAGTCGTGGTCGTTTCTGTGACTTTGGGTGCTGTCTGTTGCTCTTGGAGTTGATTGCGCAGCGCATCCCGTTCCCTTTCCAAGTCATCATGAGCTTCTAATAGATCTGCATAGCTGTCCAAGATGGTCTTCATTGTCTCTGAGGGCACAGCTTTAAATTGCTCTGGATCAATTTCGTGTGGAGAGCCTTCCATTGCAGCTTCTAGATTTGCTTCATTTTGCTGCTGCAATCTCTTGTTTTCCTCAAGGGCGGCCGCCATGTGTTTTCTGAGAAGTGCCAGGTTACGTCGGACTTTGAGATTATCGGCTTGGTATACCTCGAGCAAAGCTTCTAGTTGTTTGGCACCTGATTCTGTCGAGGGTTGGGGTGCCGCCAATAAGGTTTGGTGAGCCTGCTCAAGCGTCGTGTAGCGTTGATTCAGTTCTGCATTTTCTGTTTGTAGAATGAGAAATTGGCTTTGTAAGTTTTGATGGTGCGTTTCCAGATTCTGATACCGGTTGTCCAGAGCTTTGTACTCATGCTGGAGCTGGTATACACATTGGTTTAATGCTAAAAATATGTTATTTACATTAAATAATGCTGGGAAGGGTGAAGATGCAGGGGGAATGGGGGCGGGAATGGGGGCGGGAATGGGAGAGGTGAATGATGTGGATGTACGTGGAGATGTGGGTGGAGGGGGTATGGGTGATGAAGGTGGCATGGGGGGAGGGAGCGGTGCTGTGGCAGGTGATGTTTCCATCGTGTCAACTGTTTGAGTGACTGTGTAGATGGGAATCGTTGGTGGAGTGGATGTGACATCGGTGAACAGGGTGGTGAAGGTGGGCATGGTGACTCCCCCGAATTGGATTCCCGGGGAGAGTGGGATGCCCATGACAACGGTAGTGGTAGTGGATGTGGTAGTGTCAGTGTCCTGTGGTGGAGTGAATTGTGTAGTGTGAGGTGGGGATGGGGGTGACAACGGTGCTTCCTGATATTCTTCTGCTTGCGCTGCCTCGCCTGGTGCTGATGTATTGATGTGAATTTGCTTCCCGGACCTCCTGGGACGAACGGGAACTCTTTTTTCAAACCTGTGGATGTAGGCCATTGCCTCATGAATGGCCTCGTCCAGTCCTACAGCGTCGGCATGAAGGTTCATGGACTCAATGAACAACTCGTCCACACCTTCCTCCGCTAGCAAGTCGTTCATGAGTCTTTTGCCCTGTTCTAGAGACATCTTATGCTGTTCCTGAACCAGTCGCATGGTTCGATATAGTCTCTTGATTTGTGCCGAATATGCTGGGGCACTTGCTAACTCGGAGAGTTCGTCATATTCTTGCTGTTGTTCTTCGTCGGCTTCTTCTTCGTCTCCTCCTGCCTCTTGTTCATCTACATCGACTTCTACAACTTGGGGTTGGGTGGGGGCCGATGTTGTTTTGGGTCGTGGTTCCTGAGCTCGCGCTGCTTCCGCTTCGAGGTTAGAGTCATAGATTAATCTGGCAATTTCTTCATCCGTGAGGTCCTCAAGAGTAAATCCCTGTGGGAATTCCAAATCGGATGGAATGGGTGGAAACACCAGATTAGGCCCCTCCGTGCTTGGTCGTGGTAGCCGGATTGTGAATGGCCTAACTCGTCGTGTCTGGGGAGGGGTGATTTCTGGTGTAGCGGTAGCTCCCCTTGGTTGGGCACAGGGTAGTTGGACTCCCCCCCTCATCTTCTTTGATGGGGGACCTGCTGCTGATAGTCTTCTTTGGAATTCTTGGACTCGGGACCATACGAGTGCCCGCTGAACAGGCACATCATAAGCCAAGCATCTGTAGATTATTCTTGTCAGAGCACAACACCCGTGGAGCACATTCTTCTGTTTCTTGTTCCACCTTTGATGTGCTAGGTGGATCTGGTCTATGATCCAGTGTGGCACATTGATGGGCAGGCTTTCGGTTTCTGCTAGATATAAACTGAACCATATTTTTTTCGGGGGCATTGTGAATCGTTCTTGGGCGGGAAACGCAAAGTGTTGCATGATGGTTCGCAGGTGAAGTGCAATGGTAGGTGTCATTGCTACCATATCCTTCAACTTATTCAGATCCTTGTGCTTCATTCGACCTGGGACCATGGTTTCCTTTTCTGTGGGGATGTGCATGCCATACATTCCCAATGCTTCTCTTACCAGATTGAGGTCCAGCTTGAACCTTTTAAGCTCATTACCCGGCAGCAGTGATGGCAACACAAAGGTGCTGTCGCCTCCTTTGGCCCTGCTCGGCGTGATTGTACTGATCAGATATGAACATCGTAAAAAATCCGGCTTTGGTATGTGAGTCCTGAAATAACTTTCCACACCTGCTTTGACCCAAACTGATCTCATGACTTCGGCATTTTGGTAGCTTTCAAATTCGCGTGTGAAAAAGTGGTATCGACCCCATTTGCCATTGAATTCCAATTCTGCTTCCCAGAAGTAGGTTCCATCGCCCAGTGGTCCAGCAACATCACTGAACCAATGCGCATGCTTACCTATTTGAGAAGTGTGTCCTTGAGGAGGATCCTGTATGGGGAGCACATGCACTTCTTGAAGCTCTTGCGGTCTTGCAGTGAGACGTGGCTCAAGGAGAAGTGTTTCTATGTCCACGATCTGGGGACCAGATCCGGCTTGAGAGCTGGTACCTGCTTCTGCCATGGCCCTGTTTGCTGATTGGTTCTGTGAGAATATAGAACCAAGTGTTAACATTGTAATGGACAAAATAAATCCGTTGTTGTCCCCGTTACAACATTAACATAAGGTAGATGGTGAGTTAGTGGTTAGTAAGTGCATGAAGGCAGTGTGTGTAGTTAGTGATTGTGTTGTCCTAGGAAACTATTGCAGTTAGTCAGTGGGTTATGAATTTACAAATTGGGGTCGGGGGGTTTATTACAGGCCCTAGGCTGCCAAATGCAGTGAATGGGCTTTGCTTGCGGTTTCGGAGAGTCTCTACAGAGCTTTTTCGGTGTCGTGGTTTGAAAACGAGGCCTTTTTGGGACCCATATACAATTGATTACATGCACGTTCTTGGGTTTTGGTGTGTACATGAGTGTCGAGAACGAGTGAAATCTGGCAGCATGCGTCGCTGCGTTATGCTGTTTAAGTTGAGGCCTCAGCGTAGCTACTTGTGCCATCAAGCAAGCCTTAGGCACCCAAATTTGTCTTGATTGTGGGCTTGCCTTCATCGACTTCTTGGGCACCCAAATAGATTTTACTTTAGCAGAAGAATTTCTGAAAGACTTCTTATTAGCGTTGCGTTGTTGGTCACTAATAAGAGGCTTTGCCCCTGTAGTTGACGGTGGTGCAACTGATCGTTCGCCTTTCCGCACCCATACCTGGTCTATTTTCTGGGCCGTTTTGCTGCGCAGGTACTTTTGATCTCTGACATAGGTAGTACCCTGCTTCTTCTGCCTTTGATCCACCTTGGGTTGCTGCCTCCTTCTAGCCTTTGGAAAAGAAGGGAGTTCCGTTGCATTCCTGACTCCTTTTTTGCAAATATCATTCCTCTGCAACACATAGTTTTGGACAAGAACAGCATGGTCATCTTCATGTGTACCCCTGGAAGGACCAGGAGTCTGTGCCTTTCCTAGTTCCTTGAGTGCTCCATTGTCTAATTCTACTGTAACTCGACTATGATTGACCCAAACCTGGAGAAGTCCACTTCTTAGGTTTAGATTGACTGCTTGGTCATAGATCCAATCCTGACCCAAGACGAGAGGTTCAGTGAGCTCCTCATCTTGACACACTAGTACTTTAACAGTCATTGCCTCCTCGTGAATGTAGAGGGGAAGTTCCACCTCACCCATGCAAGGGGTTTCCACGCCTCCCAATCCTATGAGGTATGCTTCCACAGGATGGACAGTTAACTGTAACTCTTGACAGTAAGACAACTTAACAGCGCTAGTGGCAGCACCTGAGTCAATCAAGGCTCTTACAGTCCTTGTACTCTTTCCTTGTCCTATGTCTATGGTTATGAAAGAACGTCTATCAATTATTCTATTCGAGCTTGTTCCTGCAACTTCACACATGGCTATGGGAAATCCTTGGTCCGCAGAGTCATTCGCTCCAGGCTGATCTCTACCTTGCCTTCGTAATTTCATCCTTCTGATGCGTTCTAAAGCCTCTGCTTGAGCTTCTTCTCTAATTCTCTTTTCTTCCTCTTTGCGTTTCTTAGCAGTGTTGAGTCGGCTAAGCATTTCCTCCGTGAGGGGTTCCTGATACAACTTGACTCTGCAACCGCTAATATAATTTGGGAGAACATCACCCTCTAATGTGGCCAATTGCACTGCTCCACTTGTGGAGATCCTATTGATGATCATAGGTCCGTAGCCTCTCTTTTCTAACTTCCTCGCGTGTTGTTTTAGTGTATAGACTAAGACTAGATCTCCTGCTTTCAAACCCTTATCCTTTACGTGGGCATCAAAGTATGCCTTCTGTCTCTTCTTGGCAGCATATATGCCTGCAGCAGCTCGCAGTCTTGTTTCTCCTAATCGTTCAAGGTCAAAAATTCTAGAGGATAGCTCATGACCTGTCCATTCGTGCTCTTGTGCTACTCTCAATGTAGGGATCAGGAAGTCCAAGGGTAGCACAGCGTTTTGGCCGAATACCATCTGAAAGGGGGTGGCTTGGAGTACCGTTTTGTAGGCAACTCGGTATGCCCAAACAGCATGGTGTAGCTGTTTGTCCCAGTCAGAGCGTTTAGTGTTCACTAATTTTGTCAGCACATTGCACAAAATCTTATTAGTGCTCTCAGCTTGACCATTAGCTTGAGGGTGATAAGGGGCAGACTTCTTGTGTATTATCAAGAATTCTTGGAGTAGATTTTCAATCACTTCGTTCAAGAAATGAGTGCCTCTATCACTTACAAGCTCTATGGGTAGTCCATATCTCGTGAATACATTCTCAAACAAGAATTTGGCAGTTGTTTGAGCATCGTTCTTGGTTGTAGCTTTTACCTCTACCCACTTGGTGAGATAATCTGTTGCCACAATGATGTATTCCGCATGAGAACCTTTCGCTGGGGGATTAATAGGGCCTACGAAGTCTATTCCCCACTTAGAGAATGCACGTCCACCCATCATAGGTTTCAGTGGCATCTCATCTTTGCGTATAGGATACTGAGTCCTTTGACAGATATCACACAGTTTCACATAGGTATGTGCATCCATGTGAAGTGTAGGCCACCAAAAGCCCGCAAATAGTATTGCCTTGATTACCCGATCTGGTCCAAAGTGTCCTCCTGCTACACCTTGGTGAGCAGTTTCTAAGATCTTAAGATACTCACTTTCATGGACACACAGTCTCAGGTAACCATCTTTACCGCGCTTATATAGATTATCACCTATGAGTGAATAATCCAGGGCTTCTTGTTCTAAACTCCTTTTCCTAGCTAGAGTCATGTCTGGGGGGAATGTGTTTGTCCGCAAGAATGATACTAGAGGCTCACTCCAATCTGGCACAATGGATACTTGATAGAGAGTGGCATGTTCCACAGGTGGTTTAGTGCAACAGATTGGGCATTCTTTGCACAACTTTTGGACATCCGCTTCCATAGTTGGCCAGTGCACTCCGAATCTCTTTAGAGTTTGCAACGTTCGTTGCTTCGAATGGTGTTGCTCTAACGCACCTACATGTGCTAATTGCAACCATTTAGCGTACTCATCCTCTTCTACGCAACAAGCCAAGATCCCTTGATCTGTGTGCTTGTACATGCTGCCTGCCATGATATGGTACTTTTGGACTTTTACGATCTCTCTATTCCGTGTGTTCACCACTGGATGATTAGGCCCGTATGTCAATACTGGTACTATTGGCTTGGCCCACTGCGGCACCACTTCCAAATTAAACAAGCGTCAGGAAGGTCATCTGGCACTCCTTGTGGGGCTTCTCCCGATGTGAGCCTAGAGAGATGATCTGCTCTCAAATGAGTCCTTCCTTTTCTTACCACAACCTCGAAGTCGTATTCCATTAGCAAGAGAAACCATCTCACTAATCTTCCTGTATTGCATGGCTTGTTTACTAAGTACAACAATGCCTGATGGTCCGTAAAAAATTTAAACTTATTTGCAAGCAAATAATGTCTAAACTTTTTAACTGCATATACCATGCCTAATTCTTCTCGTTCAGTAGTGGTATAATTTCGTTCAGCCGCATTCAATTGTCTACTGGCATAGGCAATTGGAAGATCCATATTACCTTCACCAGTAGGTTGTGCAAGTACACATCCAATAGCGTAATTGGATGCATCAACATGAACATGGAATGGCTTATTCCAATCTGGTGTGGTCAAGATTGGTGCTGAACATAATCTCCGTTTAAGTTCTTGGAAGGAATTCTCACATTCATCCGTCCACTCAAAGTTTGTCAATAGTCCGTACATGGGCTTTGCAATGACAGCATACATGTGTATGAATCGTCGATAATAACCGCAATGCCCCATGAAAGCTTGTACTTCCTTGACATTCTTTGGCCTAGGTAACTCCGCTATGGCTCTCACTTTTTCTTCGTCAGTAGATATGCCATTCTTTGACACTATATGTCCTAGGATCTTGCCTTGCCTGACCATAAAAACGCACTTTTCTGGGTTCAGGCAGACTTGATATTCTCTACATTTGTCAAAGATTTGTCTGAGTTCAGGAATATGGGTTTGCCTAACATTGGAATGAGCACAGAGATCGTCAACGTAGACTTCTAAACTCTTCCTCAGGAACTCCTTAAACACATGGCACATCAGCCTCTGGAAGGTGGCTGGTGCATTGGTAAGCCCAAATGGCATTACTCTAAAAGCAAAAATGCCCCATTCTGTGGCAAAGGCTGTCTTATGCTGATCCTCTGGAGCTATGGCTACTTGATTGTAGCCCGAGAATCCATCAAGGAAACTGTACACTTCCTTGCCTGCCACTCTTTCTAAGAGATGTTCTGTGATGGGAAGCGGATAGTTATCTCGAATCGTGGCGGCATTAACCTTTTTCAAGTTAATGCACACACGCAGCTTGCCATTCTTCTTGGGCACCACTACGATGGGGGATACCCATTCGGTGTGCTCAATTTGGTAGATAAATCCAGCTTCAACCAATCTATCTATCTCTTCCTTGATCTTAGCAGCGTAATTATCGTTATATGTATAAGGCTTTTGCTTAGAGGGTTTGGCATCTGAGGTCATGGGGATGGTGTGCGAGCATATGTCCGGGTCAACACCTTTCAAATCCTTGTAACTCCAAGCGAATACATCTCTGTATTCTCTTAGCAAGGCTGTCAATTCGTACTCTTCTTCTTCTGTTAGGTCATGACCTATATACGTGCATCTCTCCTCTCCTTCTTCTATGGCCACTACTATTTTCTTGGTGGTTTCTTTGTTATCATAGGCCTCTCCTGATTGTGCTTCTCGTTTAGGCATTCTTATCATGACTCTCCTGTCATCTATCTCATACTTCTTAAAATTTTCCGGGACCTCAAACAAAGATTCTTCCTCCTCTGGTGAGACTTCTTTCTTCTTTCGTTTCTTTCCTTCTTCCTTCGGGGTCATATGGGTTGCTAATCTTACATCATTTGTAACCTCTCCATGCCTCTGGGGTTGAAATTCTACTTCATGGAAATATTCTTCATCTGATGCAAATGGTGGGTCCATAATGATTGACTCTAGATCGGAGTCACTTGCATCCTTAAATGCATCAGGGCTAGGTTCGCATTCTTCTAGAACTGCCTCTCCCATGATTGGCTCTATGGAGAAGACTGAGATATCATAGCCATCCTCATCACAGTGAGGTGTCCATTGTTCTTCATTGATGGCTACGTCCATTGTTGCTAAAATTTCTGCCAAGCCATGGGGTTCAAATTCCTCGTCTGGAAAAACTACAGGTGCATAGGCTGGGTCTTGAATGGGTCTATGGGTTTCGTTTGCACCTATTTCTCTGGCCTTTTCTCTCTTCTCTTCTTCTACTGCTACCTTGCACATCCACAAGTGAGTATCTTCATGCATCCATGAAGATCCAGACCCTATGGAATGCACCGATTCTGTATCATCTTTGGCTCTATGGATGGGATTCCATTGGATAGGAGGGACATCTCTATGAGAATAATCCTTGAGATTGACTTTGGTTGTAACACCTAAGTGCTGCAGGTACAAAGAATTGGTCCCCCAATCCTGTACCACTTGCAATTGTCGCATAAATGGCCTTCCCAAAATCATCTCATAGGCATGATTTTTACTGAAGTCACAGATAGCAAAACTATGTTCAAACTCGACACCACAAGTGGTGAGAGTTATTCCTTCTAGCAATCCTAGGGGTCTCTCTATGTGACCATCGGCCATTTGCAATTTCATTCTCGTCGGTCTGAGTGCCGGCTTGCCCCAACGCTTCCATAAGGAGGTGGTGGCAATTGCAACTCCTGCACCTGAGTCCAAAATTGCCTTGGTGGTGTACTCTTGGTAGGTGATGGGAAGGTAGGTGTTCCCTTCTTCACCTTCACACATATCTCCTATCTTATCCAAGGGAATTTCTGGCACTGTCTTATGGGATCCTACCTTGGAACGAGGTTTTGCAACTTCAGCTACCTGACTGGCTACATATTTTCGCACGTTTGGTCTATCCTTGGTCAGTTCTTCCAAAGTGAGATCGCGTTGCACCTTGGTGTTCATTACTACTCCCGTGTTCCTTGGTATGACTGAGTCGTCGTTCCTTACCATGACTGTGGGTGCTCTCATACATGTGGACTTTGCTTCCCATGGGCCTGTGAAGTGGGGTAGCTCTTGTATGGAATTAGACTCAAAGTCCAATCTCTCGTGAGACTGAGTACTCTCATGTTCCCCGTAAATAGATGGGATGTCTTGTGGGAATTGGTCATGTGCATCGTCCACAAGTTCAAAAGGAGGGGCGACCTCGCTTTCGTTATCCCATTTGTCTTCTTGAATCTCTCGTAGGAAGTCTGGTGCAAACCGATTCATAGAAGAAGAAGTGTCTGGCTCCGTAGAATTAGGCGCATAAGCAACCTGGGAAGGAGGGCTTATTCTATCGTTGGCTCTCTCCTTGCTCTCATAAATGGTTGGAGCACAAGCTTCTTGGGGAGGATTGCTTATTCTGTTACTCTTCCGAGTAGGCTCATACACTCTCTGGGAAGGAATGTGGGTCACCTGTGGAGGTACATAAGCTTTCGGGGGAGGCTCATGTGACTTTTGGGGGGGAAGATAAGCTTCTTGAGGAGGCACATGGGCTTCCTGAGGAGGCTGGCTTATCAGTTCTCTTGCCCTCTCCTTTCGTTGAGGGGTAGGTTCCTTTTCTGACTGTGCTATTGGCCTCTCTATTCTTTCTAAGGAGGGGAAGTTGTCTGGTTTAGTGGAAGTAGCCACATACACTTCCGATGGGGAATGATTCATGTTTTTGCTTGCCTTATCTTTTTCTTGATTTTTTTCTTCCTTGGCAGATCTTGCAATTATTTCCTCTAACTTCTCTAGGAATCCATCCAAGTGTAATTGCGTTTTGGCTGAGCCCGAGTAATTGAAAAGGCGACTGGCTTCAAACATAGTCTGAGCCAATGCGACCATTTTTGCGCACAGTTTGGTTCTTTCTATCTCTAGGTCAGCTCTAGGATAGCACTTGGCATGATCCGTGACGTTCGGCCCTTCTTGGATTCTGGCCTGATATGCTTTGAGCATCATGTCTATGTCTTCAGGAGTGGGATCAGCTAATACTGATCCTACCCGAGGGGGTGGTGGAATCGTATGACGTGGTGGGGAAGGTGGTGGGTCAGATGGAGATGGGAGGGGTGGCGGCGGGGTATTGTGAGAGGGGATTTGAGAGGTGATTTCAGTTATCCTAGCTTTGGTTTCTCTTATGCTTTCCTCAAGTTCACTCATCTTTTTAGCCCATTGTCTTTTCATTCTTTCCCGACTATCTTTCCATGCTCTAGTCCTTTTCTTTGTTACGCTCTCGGTTTCACTAGCCTCTGGGCCCTTTTCCTTGCTTGTCTCTTGGTTTTGCTGTAATGCCTGAGCTCTAGTGACTACCTGCACTGGTGCAGTGGAAGTGACGCTTCCTGAGGACTCTACAACCAAACCAATCACATTGATCGGAGTGATTTTTGGCACATTATTGGGGTTCTTGGGGCAATCTCGTAAAAGATGCTCTTTTCCACAATCTTGGCAAAAACCTTGGATAGTCACTGACTGGGGTTGTGTAGGTGGGGGTAAGGGACAATCACGGATGAGATGATCTCCTTGGCATCTGTAGCACGGTCCTCTTGGGAATGGAGGTCTTACTTGCCTAGGTTGAGGCCTGGGGTTGGGGTTTGCATACATGACGTTCGTGTAATCTGACTCCCAACTAGGTTCACTTGGTTCCTCACTATAGTAAGACTCACCATGTTCTGGAGAATGCATGTAGTAAGCCTGGGGACTATCGACATGTGTAGAATCAAAGCTATGATCACTTGGGTCACTTTCTGAGATCAATGGGGTTACTGGTACTATGGCCCTATTCAGGTTTTCTTCTGCAACAGCATACTTAACTGGAATCACGTTAGCGGGGTTTGGGGGCTGTTGAGCTAGTACCGGTTGGGGTCTCTGTTGGGCCTGATATTGTGGTTGGTAGGTTTGTTGGGGTCTAGCATATTGTGGTGGTGGATTTTGGTTCTGGTATCGGCCTTGTTGGTAGGGCTGCGGATAGGGTTGCCTAACTGCCTGCTTGTTGTATGGGCAATCTTGTGCGGTGTGATTGGTGTATCTCCGTTCTATGGTGCAGTACTGGCTACTAGGGTTTACTTGGGGTTGAGCCATAATAGGGCAGACATTCGCCATATGGTCACCACCGCATGTATAGCACCTTTTCACAGGGGCAAACCTTGGGATCTGTTTGCTAGTTACACCTAATTTCTGAGCTACCTTCTCAGCGAGTTCCTCAATTGATGTAGATTGCGTGGAAGAGTGGCTAGATGCGCTATCTGAGTCTTTATAGATTTTGGAAAGCTCTAGCTCTTCCCCTAGGTTATCTTCAATGTCAATGCACATGCGTACACACTCTTCTATAGTCCTAGGGTCCTTCAGATACACATAGGATCTCAATTTCGTACTCAGCAATCCATCAAGGAATAAGGCTACTTGTTTAGCAGACGTGGGTAACTCCGAAATAGGGCACCTTTCCAGATATTGTCTAAACCTTCTTCCGGCCAATCTGACAGTCTCTTGGGGGGTCTGTTTGAAGCTGTGGATCAGTGAGGAGGTATTGTGTCTTATGCCGCTCTTAGAGAACTCTACAATGAATGCCTCTAGGAGTTGGTCTATGCTCCTGAACTGGCGCTCATCCAATGGCTGAAACCATGTAAGTGCCGTATTCCTCAGGGTTAGACCGAAGGCATTGTACTGCGTGAATAGATCCTCAACTTGTTCAGCTCTCAAGACTTGCTTGAACTCCGCCACATGATCATAGGGATCTCCTGTGCCGTCAAAGTAATTCTTCATGGACTTAACTAGCTAGGTGGGTCTCAAAGTTCTTACGTGCTCCCTAGGTCTCGGTAGAGGGAATCCATCTACATTTCTTTGGTTCCTGTGGGCTCTATGCATCTCGGGTTCTACCCTATTCGTCTCGGTTCTCGTTCTTTCTCTGCCCACTGGGTTGGCAAAACTTACTTCCGGTCTATCTCTACTTCTGTCTCTTTGCGTACCATGAGCTTGGGAAGTTCCAGCCCCAGGGTGACCATAGGATACATTTGATCTAGGTTGGGGGAAAATAAATTCGCCCTTCCAAGTGTAGGCATGTCTATCATTTTCTGTCACCCCAAAGATCCGTTCTGAATCCTTGCAGTATGATTGACACTAGCCTCTGAAGACCTAAGGCTTTGTCTTTCCCTTGCTAAATGTCGTCCTGATCTAAGGTTCATATGCCTAACTGATTAGTCCAAAATTTTTTTTTTTCAGAGTACAACCTCGTTGCCGATCAATTGGTACCAGTCACTTGGTTCTTTTTAGTCAATTATTGTGTTTATGGTCTTGTCTGATATCACGTCGTCAGGAACACTTGAATGTTCTTCGTATTTTAGGTTGATCGTTCCACGTTAGATTCTTTTCCTTTAGGTTATCGACAGTACAGAGATTCTGTTTTTAACTTGAACTTGAGTTTTTAGGTAGTCTTCAACTTGATAACTGCCTATCGTCGCCCTGACTTACTCTTATCTCTACTCGTTCTTAGCTTGAGCTAGGAAATGACGGAGGGAGTTGAGAATAATCCAACCTTACTTGTTGATCCCTTGCTTTATGGTGCTCAAGAACCCGGTTCTCAAGCTTGCAAAGAAACCTTGCTTTGTACGCTCTCAGTTGCTCTCAATGGACCTATAAAAGTCCCACGGTTAGCTCAATGCTTAGATTCAAGGACACAACCCACAACTTTCATTCATGTAACATATACACATATTTGCATTGTGACTTTTTAGGCAAATAATTCTAAAGACCCCTGACTTTGAGCCCCCTGGGTATGGTCAACTTCAAAATACCCTCTCTGAAAATCAATGCATTATCTTTATAAAAAACAGTTGAGGGCGTGTAGTATATGCCACGAGCTTTCCAACAAGCCCAAGAGCTCAAAAATTGGATTTCGTATGAAAAAGTTAGGACTGTTCAGGGTTTAGGGAGTTAAATCAGGGTTCAATACAAGCTAACAGTCGAACAGGAATACTCGAGTAGCTTGTGGCACGGCCTAACAATGCAATACTACACCCTAGAGTTTGTCCCACACTTAATCACACTTTAGACCAATCACTTTGCCTTAAAAATTTGACCTAATTTGCCCTTCTAACGCGTTCGCAAAGTCTGTCGGTCGCGATTGACAGGTCAGTCGCGATCGACGTGTCGATCGCGATTGACAGGTCCGTCGTGGCTGTCAGTCGCGATTGACTGGTCAGTCGCGATTGACAGGGGTTGCGAAAAGTCAATCAGTCGTGGTCAAAGGGTCGTTGACTCTGTCGGTCGCGATTGATGAGTCGATCGCGATTGACAGGCCGGTCGCGAGGGTCTGTCGATCGTGGTCAAACAGTCGTTGACCGTGTCGGTCGCGATTGATGACTCGATCGCGATTGACACGTGTCACGCGTATAGTCAGTCGGTCGTGGTCAATCGGTCGTTGACTCTGTTGGTCGCGATTGACAGAGCCGTCGTGGGCTGTCGGTCGCGATTGACGTGTCGATCGCGATTGACAGATCTGTCCGTCGTGGTTTGTCGATCGCGATTGACAGAGCGATCGCGATTGACAGAAATCTCTGGAATTTCAAAAAACTAAACACATTTTTGGGAAGCTCTAGGCCTGTAGGTCATGGATATGCACTTTGTTTAGCAATTAGAGCAAGTTTTCAGTCGGTCGCGATTGACAGAGCTCGGCGACACACAGACAGTTACTCAGATTTCCGTACCTGCGCAGGGTGCTGGGGATGATGATGCGGCCTGTACCTGCAGAAAGCTCACAAAACATGCAAAAAACAGCACATGCAAATTCGCTCTCTCGCTCTCTCTCACAAGTGAAATGAGGGAAATGAGGTGGAGATGGGGATATAGTCAAAAAACTGAAATTTTCGCGATGATGGAGATGGACGTGGGAGATGGTGATGATGATGATGGTGATGAAGATGGTGAAGAAAGTAAAAGAAAATCGATGAGAGTGAAGAAAATACCTACAACTCCAACGCGTCAACTCTACGTCTTACCATCACACGCTCGTCCTCAAAGCTCGTTCCCCGGCAACGGCGCCAAAATTTGGTGTAGCTCAATGATGAGTAGCACCTCCTTTAATGTCAATCCGGGAAGACGTGAGGATGGTGTGAAGACCTCGAGCAAGTGACGGCACAAGTGCGTGAGTGAGAAGCACACTAGCATGCACACACATACACACACACGCGCACACATGGCAAGACAAAGAGTGAGAATCAATGGAGCTTTTAGATTACTTTCAAAATGCTCTTACAAGTTCGTTTCAATTACAATCTCACCTCAAAAATGAGCTCTCTAGCTCCTTTTATAGTTTTTGACTAGCTTTTGGCCCTGTCCAGACCTAGTGTCCGGCCTAGTTAAAAATTAGGTTCCAGGGCTTATTTGGGGGTTCAAACGAGATCTAAAAATTATGAAAATTGGTACGCAACTACTTCTAAGGCTCCTCAAGCTCAAGGACTCCTTGGCTTGCACAAAATGGAGCTACAAAAATGTGAAATGAGATTTACAATGATTATTAGTGATAAAAATCACTGTTGTTGTAGGGATTTCTTCTAGTGATCTGCCATACATATCTTCAAGCTCCCTACTTGCTCTTCTTCCCTGCATGTCCATCTCTCTGATTTGCATTAATGTCTTGAAAAAATATTGGCCTACTTGCCAGATCTTCTTTGACTGCCCTGTTTGCTTGTGCTGTCCCTTCGCTCTGACTCCCTTCTTTGACTTTCATGTCTTGTAGGTCCTGATGTACCAAGGCTACTGCCAACAGTATCTATATCTGTATATATATCTGTATCTGTATTTGTATCTGTGTTTGTATTTGTATCTGTATCTGTATCTGTACCTATATCTGTATCTATATTTGTATCTATATCTGTATCTGTATTTGTATCTGTATCTATATCTATATCTGTATCTGTATCTGTATCTATATCTGTATCTGTATGTGTATTTGTATCTGTATCTATATCTATATCTATATCTATATCTATATCTATATCTGTAGCTGTATCTGTATTTGTATATGCATCTGTATATGTATCTGTATCTGTATCTGTATTTGTATCTGTATCTGTATCTGTATCTGTATATATATCTGTATCTGTATCTGTATCTGTATCTGTATCTGTGTTTGTATCTGTATCTGTATCTATATCTGTATCTATATCTGTATCTTTATCTGTATGTGTATCTGTATCTCTATTTGTATATGTATCTGTATCTGTACCTATATTTGTATCTGTATCTGTATCTATATCTGTATCTGTATCTGTATCTGTGTCTATATCTGTATCTGTATCTGTATCTGTATCTGTATCTGTATCTGTATCTGTATCTGTATCTGTATCTGTATCTGTATCTGTATCTGTATCTGTATCTGTATCTGTATCTGTATCTGTATCTGTATCTGTATTTGTATCTGTATCTGTATCTGTATCTGTATCTGTATCAGTATCTGTATCTGTATCTGTATCTGTATCTGTATCTGTATCTCTATCTGTATCTGTATCTGTATCTGTATCTATATCTGTATCTGTATCTGTATCTATATCTATATCTGTATCTGTATCTATATCTGTATCTGTATCTGTATCTGTATCTGTATCTGTATCTGTATCTGTATTTGTATCTGTATCTCTATCTCTATCTGTATCTCTATCTGTATCTCTATGAGTATCTCTATCTGTATCTGTATCTGTATCTGTATCTGTATCTGTATCTGTATCTGTATCTATATCTGTATCTGTATTTGTATCTGTATCTGTATCTATATCTGTATATGTATTTGTATCTGTATCTGTATCTGTATCTGTATCTCAATCTCTATCTGTATCTATATCTGTATCTGTATTTGTAGCTGTATTTGTATGTGTATATGTATCTAAATATGTATCTGTATCTGTATATGTATCTATATTTGTATCTGTATTTGTATCTGTATCTGTATCTATATCTGTATATGTATTTGTATCTATATCTGTATTTGTATCTGTATCTGTATCTGTATCTATATCTGTATCTGTATCTGTATCTGTATCTATATGTGTATCTGTATCTGTATCTGTATCTGTATCTGTATCTGTATCTGTATCTGTATCTGTATCTGTATCTGTATCTGTATCTGTATCTGTATCTGTATCTGTATCTGTATCTGTATCTGTATCTGTATCTGTATCTGTATCTGTATCTGTATCTGTATCTGTATCTGTATCTGTATCTGTATCTGTATCTGTATCTGTATCTGTATCTGTATCTGTATCTGTATCTGTATCTGTATCTGTATCTGTATCTGTATCTGTATCTGTATCTGTATCTGTATCTGTATCTGTATCTGTATCTGTATCTGTATCTGTATCTGTATCTGTATCTGTATCTGTATCTGTATCTGTATCTGTATCTGTATCTGTATCTGTATCTGTATCTGTATCTGTATCTGTATCTGTATCTGTATCTGTATCTGTATCTGTATCTGTATCTGTATCTGTATCTGTATCTGTATCTGTATCTGTATCTATATCTGTATCTGTATCTGTATCTGTATCTGTATCTGTATCTGTATCTGTATCTGTATCTGTATCTGTATTTGTATCTGTATCTGTATCTATATTTGTATCTGTATCTGTATCTGTATCTGTATCTGTATCTATATCTGTATCTATATTTCTATTTGTATCTGTATCTGTATCTGTATCTGTATTTATATCAATATCTATATTTGTATTTGTATCTGTATCTGTATCTGTATTTGTATCTGTATATGTATCTGTATCTATATCTATATCTGTATCTGTATCTGTATCTGTATCTGTGTCTGCATCTGTATCTGTATCCGTATTCGTATCTGTATATGTATCTTTATCTGTATCTTTATCTGTATCTATATCTGTATCTATATCTGTATCTGTATCTATATTTATATCTGTATCTATATTTGTATCTGTATCTATATCTGTATCTATATCTGTATCTGTATCTGTATCTGTATCTGTATCTGTATCTGTATCTGTATCTGTATCTGTATCTGTATCTGTATCTGTATCTTTATCTGTATCTGTATCTGTATCTGTATCTGTATCTGTATCTGTATCTGTATCTGTATTTGTATCTGTATCTGTATCTGTATCTGTATCTGTATCTGTATCTGTATTTGTATCCATATCTGTATCTGTATCTATATCTATATCTATATCTGTATCCGTCGGTGTATCGGTATCTATATCCGTATCTGTATCTGTATTTGTATCTGTATCTGTATCTCTATTTGTATCTGGATCTGTATCTATATCTGTATCTGTATCTATATCTCTATCTTTATCTGTATCTATATCTGTATCTGTATCTGTATCTGTATCTGTATCTGTATCTGTATCTGTATCTGTATCTGTATCTGTATCTGTATCTGTATCTGTATCTGTATCTGTATCTGTATCTGTATCTGTATCTATATCTGTATCTGTATCTGTATCTGTATTTGTATATGTATCTGTATCTGTATCTGTATCTGTATCTGTATCTGTATCTGTATCTGTATCTGTATTTGTATCTGTATCTGTATCTATATCTGTATCTGTATCTGTATCTGTATCTCTATCTGATCTGTATCTGTATCTCTATCTGTATATTTATCTGTATCTGTATCTATATCTCTATCTGTATCTGTACCTGTATCTGTATCTGTATCTGTATATGTATTTGTATCTGTATCTGTATCTCTATCTGTATCTGTATCTATATCTGTATTTCTATTTGTGTTGTTATCTATATCCGTATCTTTATCTGTATCTTTATATGTATCTATATCTGTATCTATATTTGTATTTGTATCTGTATCTGTATCTGTAACTATATGTACCCATATCTGCATCGCTATCTGTATCTGTATTTGTATCTGTATCTGTATTTGTATCTATATCTGTATCTGTATCTGTATCTGTATATGTATCTGTATCTGTATCTGTATCTGTATCTGTATCTGTATCTGTATCTGTATCTGTATCTGTATCTGTGTTTGTATCTGTATCCGTATCTGTATCTGTATCTGCATCTATATTTGTATCTATATTTGTATCTGTATCTTTATTTGTATTTGTATCTGTATCCGTATCTATATCTGTATCTGTATCTGTATATGTATTTGTATCTGTATCTATATCTGTATCTATATCTGTATCTGTATCTATATCTGTATCTGTATTTGTAGCAGTATCTGTATCTGTATCTGTATCAGTATGTGTATCTGTATCTGTATATATACTGTATCTGTATCTGTATCTGTATTTGTATCTGTATATGTATTTGTATCTGTATCTGTATCTGTATCTGTATCTCTATCTGTATCTGTATCTGTATTTGTATTTGTATCTGTATCTGTATTTGTATTTGTATCTGTATCTGTATTTGTATCTGTATCTATATCTGTATCTATATTTGTACTTGTATCTATATCTGTATCTATATCTGTATCTATATCTGTATATGTATCTTTATCTGTATCTATATCTGTATCTGTATCTATATTTATATCTGTATCTATATTTGTATCTGTATCTTTATCTGTATCTATATCTGTATCTGTATCTGTATCTGTATCTGTATCTGTATTTGTATCTGTATCTGTATCTGTATCTGTATCTGTATCTGTATCTGTATCTGTATCTGTATCTGTATCTATATCTGTATCTATATCTGTATTTGTATCTGTATCTGTATCTGTATCTGTATCTGTATCTGTATCTGTATCTGTATCTGTATCTGTATCTGTATCTGTATCTGTATCTGTATCGGTATCTGTATCTGTATCTGTATCTGTATCTGTATCTATATCTCTATCTTTATCTGTATCCGTCGCTGTATCGGTATCTATATTCGTATCTTTATGTGTATCTATATATGTATCTATATCTGTATCTAAATTTGTATCTATATCTATATCTGTATCTGTATCTATATTTGTATTTGTATCTGTATCTGTATCTGTATTTGTATCTGTATTTGTATCTGTATCTATATCTATATCTGTATCTGTATCTGTATTTGTATTTGTATCTGTATCTGTATTTGTATTTGTATTTGTATCTATATCTATATTTGTATCTGTATCTGTATCTCTATCTGTATCTATATCTGTATCTTTATCTGTATCTGTATCTGTATCTGTATCTATATCTATATCTGTATCTGTATCTGTAGCTGTATGTGTATTTGTATATGTATCTGTATCTGAATCTGTATCTCTATCTGTATCTAGATTTGTATCTATATCTATATCTTTATCTGTATCTGTATCTGTATCTTTATCTGTATCTGTATCTTTATCTGTATCTGTATCTGTATCTGTATCTGTATCTGTATATGAATCTGTATCTGTATATGTATCTGTATCTGTATCTGTATCTGTATCTGTATTAGTATCTGTATCTGTATTTGTATCTGTATCTCTATCTGTATCTCTATCTGTATCTCTATCTGTATCTCTATCTGTATCTCTATATGTATCTCTGTCTGTATCTGTATCTGTATTTCTATCTGTATCTATATCTGTATCTGTATCTATACCTGTATTTGTGTCTATATGAGTATCTGTATCTGTATCTGTATCTGTATCTGTATCTCTATCTGTATCTGTATCTGTATCTGTATCTATATCTGTATCTGTATCTGTATCTGTATCTGTATCTGTATCTGTATCTGTATCTGTATCTGTATCTGTATCTGTATCTGTATCTGTATCTGTATCTGTATCTGTATCTGTATCTGTATCTGTATCTGTATCTGTATCTGTATCTGTATCTGTATCTGTATCTGTATCTGTATCTGTATCTGTATCTGTATCTGTATCTGTATCTGTATCTGTATCTGTATCTGTATCTGTATTTGTATCTGTATCTGTATCTGTGTTTATCTGTATCTGTATCTGTATCTGTATCTGTATCTGTATCATTGTTTGTATCTGTATCTGTATCTGTATCTGTATCTGTATCTGTATCTATATCTGTATCTATATTTGTATCTATATTGTTAAAAGTCAAGCTTCAAGCTAAAAATTCGTGGGGAATCTTTTATGGACATGTGGAGCAATCAAAGGAAGCCAAAAGCCACGAGATTCCATAAAGAAAAGTCACTCAACCACTCCCCAAGTCATGTCAACTAATTCCTCCAAGTTAGGAGGCTGATTTGGAAAGGTAGATCATAGATTTTAGGGGCACACCTCTCACTATAAAAGGAGCATGTATCCCGACTTCTTTTGGGCCATCTTCTTGGAGTTTTAGCTCATGTAAAGTGAGCACTAAGTGCTGGAGTTGTGATAAGCAAGCCCCTTGCTTAAGCAGCCCCCTTGCTTGCTTGTTTGTTTTCTTTTAGTAGGCATATCTATGTGTGTGCGCAGGCAGTGTTGCAACTCTCTACCCCTGAGTTGTTAGCATTGGTTCTCCCTAATATGGTATCCATTTGATGTAATTCTTGTCTCATTGGATAGCTATAAGAGTCTATTTTATGCTTACCAATTCTCTAGAGCATTCTCTGAGTAAGCTGGGAGCAACATTCATTTTAGTGAAGTTGTGTGATTGATATCTCTCTCTTTGTGTAGGCTCTGTTGGAAATATTTTGCTCTCTGTTGTAAGGGCTAGTTCTCCTTCTCTATGTATCCATTTGATATGATTTTGGTGTCATTGGGTAGCTATTAGAGTCCTCTAAAGTTGACTTAAGGTTGAGATTCATTCTCTGTATAATCTCTGAGAAAAGTTTGCTGGAGTGAAGTGAGGTCTCTGCTTGACTAGCAGTTGTGAGCATTCAACTAGCTCATGTTGTAGACATTGTTTCTCGTTGTGTAAGCATCCATTTCAAGTGAAATTTGTTTTGTTGGAAAGCCCTTGGTGTCTACTACAGTTCTACAAAAGCTCACTGGAGTTCTCTGCATAAGCTCTGAGTAAGAGCATTTTTGGTGTGCAGAGGTCAAAGAAGGATACCTGTGGAGGTCATCCGCGCTTCATCGTTGCTTAGGGGTTGAGATACTTCCCCCATCAGTGGTATCAGAGCATTTGGGCATCTTGGAGGTATCACATACAAGCAAGAAGACCTCTTGGAGTTGGTGGTTGAAGAGTTGCATCAACAAAAGCTTCTTGGAGGTAGCTCACATCAAGGGGGAGCTATTCTACTCAAATTTGCAAGAGCACAAGGTGTCCATCTAAGGAAAGCTTTGGATTGAGGTAACCTCAGAGCCTCATTTTCATTTTACACACATTGGAGCATTAGCCAAGGGCTAGGTCAAGTATCAAAGACTAGATATGGGAGACTTCAACACTCAAATTGAAAAGCTAGACAAAGGTAACTATCAACCATGGAGATTTAGGGTCTCCAACTATCTTATGGGCAAGGGCCTTTGGGGGTTGATTAGTGGAAGTGAACCAAGACCTAGGTTGGATGAGAATCCAAACAATGACCAGAGAAGGGCCTTTAGGGAATGGAATGAAAGAGACAAGAGGGTTATCTTTATTCTTTCCCAACACATTAGCAATAGCATGATCGGCCATATCCAAGACCTGGATTCAAGCATGAAGGTATGGGAGACACTTGAAAGGCTTTATTCAACAAGCACCAAAGCAAGGAAGATCCAACTCAAGAATGAGCTCAACAACCTTAGGAAGAGCTCAGGGAGTAGCATAAATGACTACATACTTAAGGTCAAGGAGTTATCAGATGCATTGGGATCCATTGGAAGCCACGTAGACGATGACGATCTTGTGGCTTATACTCTCAATGGTTTGAGAGATGATGAGAAGTGGAAACCCTTTACCACTTCAGTTTATGTAAGGGATAATCTTCCCGATTTTGAGCAATTGGTTGCTCTCATGGTCACCGAAGAAATGAACATAGGTGGAAGTTCAACTAAAAGCAAAGATGCACAAGTTTTCTATGCAGGTAATCAAAGGGGCAAAGGAAGACAAGGACAAGGAAGGGGCAAAGGAAGGTTTGGAGGAAGGCAAGGCCACTCAAGAAATCAAGGACATGACCAAGGCACCTCATCACAAAGAGGGAGAGGAAGATCAAGAGGAAGAGGAGGACGACATCAACAAAACAGGAATCAAGATGGCGAAGGATGTTACATATGTGGCAAGTTTGGCCACTATGCTAGAGATTGCTACCAAGGAGGAAACCAAAGGAACTATAATCAAGGTTCTTCATACAAAGGCCAAGGTAATTATGCTTCTACAAGTTCAGAAAATGACAATCTCTTGATGATGCACATGAATGGGAATTCAAGCAAAGTAGATAACACTTGGTATATTGATAGTGGATGTAGCAACCATATGAGTTGCAATGCTTCTTGGTTTACTAATCTACATGTTCCCAAAGGTAAAGGACATGTAGAAACAGGTGATGATACAGCCCATGAGATCTCCCATGTTGGAGATGTAGCTTTGGATGACAAGGAGGAAGGAAGATGTCTCAAGGATGTCTTGCATGTACCTACCATCACAAAGAACTTGGTGTCCGTTGGGCAAATGGTTGAAAGAGGCTATCAAGTAAGGTTCAACAAAGGTGGATGCTTTGTGGAGAACCCTAAGCAAGGTTACAAGGTCATAGCAAGAGGAAAGAAGCAAGGGAGACTCTTCACTTTGGAGGTAAATTCTCATTCTACTCAACATGTCTACTTCACATATGGAAACAAGAGGATTTCGGAGTTGGACTTGTGGCACAAGAGGATAGGTCACATCAACATACAAAGAATGAAGGAAATGCAATTCAAGAGGCTGGTTGAAGGTCTTCCCAACTTCCAAGGACAAGGTATGAAGCATTTATGTGAATCTTGTCAACTAGGGAAGCAAGCGAGACTTCCATTCAAGAAGAGTGGCTACATAAGCCAACATCCATTGGAGTTGATACATACAGATGTGTGGGGGCCAACGAAAGAGCAATCCATTGGAGGTAACAAGTACTTTGTCACTTTTATAGATGATTGCACAAGGATGGTTTGGGTTTATTTCATCAAAAACAAATCAGATGTGTTTACATGTTTCAAAGCATTCAAGGCAATGGTAGAGAAGGAAACAGGTACATATATCAAGAAGCTAAGGTCCGATGGAGGGGGAGAATATTTCTCAAATGAGTTTTCTGATTTTTTAATGGATCAAGGCATCAAGAGGCAAGTAACATGCAGGTACA
The DNA here is from genome assembly GCA_020310875.1 of Ceratopteris richardii. Lineage (NCBI taxonomy): Eukaryota > Viridiplantae > Streptophyta > Polypodiopsida > Polypodiales > Pteridaceae > Ceratopteris > Ceratopteris richardii. The sequence continues at coordinate 43,728,275 of CM035412.1, read as the reverse complement.
CACCCCAACAAAATGGAGTAGTAGAGAGAAAGAATAGATACATTGCCGAGATCGCTAGAGCAATGCTTAATGAGATGAATGTACCTAACATGTTTTGGAGTGATGCAGCAAATACCGCCGTGTATCTAATGAATAGGGCTCCTACCTCAGGGATCCATGGCTTGACACCATATCAAGCCTATTATGGTAAGAAACCTGATCTTTCCCACTTGAAGATATTTGGATGTACTTGTTATGTACATGTGCCAAGTGAATTGAGGCACAAGCTACAACCAAAGGCAGAAAAGTGTGTGTTTCTAGGATATTCAAATGATCATAAAGGTTACAGGTGCTTCAACCCAAATACAAAGGACTTGAGGATATCAAGGGATGTAGCATTTGATGAGCTACTCCCTTGGTATAAGAAGTATGATTGTATGCAGGACTATGAAGAAGAAAAGCATGGACATGATGAAGAACAAATCGACCTAGAGCTAAGCGGCCCAAGGTGTTCCATCAATGAAGATAGTTCAAGCATGAACTCACCATGGAGGGGGAGATCTTCATCAAGCTATGAAGCACAATCAATCAACAAAGGCAAAGCAACATTGGTGGAGTTGGATGAAGAAGGTAATGAAGTTGAAGATGATGAAGGACACATGATGGAGAAAGAAGCCACGTCAAAGAAAGAGATCAAGTTCCCAAGGCAAAGGAGGTTTATTCCTCCAAAAGGTGAAGAAAGGAAGTCTTCTAGAGTTAAGTATCCAACTCAAAGGTTTACTTATGATTCATACATGGCAACACATTATGCATATATGAACAAAGTAGTAGAAGATCATGAGCCCGATTGCTATGAAGATGCAAGCAGGTACACCGAATGGAAAGAGGCAATGAAAGAAGAGATCGACGCACTTGAGGAAAATCAAACATGGACTCTAGTGCCCAAGAAGGAGAACATGAAGGTAATAGGTAATAAGTGGGTGTATAAAGTAAAGAGGAATTCAGATGGATCTATTTCTAGGTTCAAAGCAAGATTGGTGGCCAAGGGTTTTGCACAAACCTATGGAGTGGACTTTGAAGAGACATTCAGCCCCGTGGCAAAGATGAGCACCATTAGGACACTCATTGCAATGGCTGCTAGCAAAGGATGGAAGCTCTTCCAATTGGATATCAAGAATGCCTTTCTCAATGGAGACTTGGAAGAAGAGGTATACATGGAGCAACCACTAGGTTTTGTTCATAAAGAGTTTCCACATCATGTTTGTAGGTTGAAGAAGGCACTTTATGGCCTAAAGCAAGCTCCAAGGGCTTGGAACCAAAGATTGGTGGACTATTTGATCAAATGTGGTTACAATCAATGCAAGGCGGATCCATCTCTCTTCATCAAACAAAGAGGAGAACTTGTGGTCTACATGTGTGTGTATGTAGATGATCTTATCATTACAGGTAATGATACAAAGGGCATTGAGGAGATCAAGGCAAAGCTTGGAAAGGAGTTTAGGATCTCTGATCTTGGAGATCTTAGGTATTTTCTTGGCATTGAAGTTGTATACAAAGAAGAAGGTATTATGCTCATACAAAGGAAGTATATTCTAGACCTACTTGAGAGGTTTGGGATGCTACATTGCAAGCCTATTTCAAATCCCATGGAAGTTAATGTAAAGCTAAGCTCCATTGATGGAGAGCCATTAGAGGATGTAACTTTGTATCGATCTATTGTAGGCTCTTTCAATTATGCCACAATAACTAGGCCTGACATAGCATATGGAGTTGGAGTGTTATCACAATTTATGCATAGTCCAAGGACTACACACTTGCAAGCTGCAAGAAGAATGCTGCGATATCTCAAAGCCACTATAAATGAAGGATTGTTCTACTCATTTGATGATGATATGCAGGTCAAAGCTTATTCCGATGCCGATTGGGCCGGTTCGAAGGAAGATAGAAGGAGTACAAGTGGTTACCTAGTCATGCTAGGTAGCAAGATCATCTCATGGATTTCAAAGAAGCAACCCACGGTGGCATTATCTTCCACCGAGGCTGAGTATAGAGCTTTGGCTCAAGTCACATGTGAGCTAATGTGGATTAAGAAGTTATTTATGGAGCTTAATTTGCAGGTTGACACATATCCAATTTTTTGTGACAACATGAGTAGCATTCATCTAGCATCGAACCCTGTCTATCATGCTAGAACCAAGCATATTGAAGTGCACTATCACTTCATAAGGGAAAAGGTGATATCCAAGGAAGTTTCAGTACATCATATTGGTACTAAGGACCAAGTTGCGGACATGTTTACAAAGGCTTGGATGGGATGAAGATTTCAAAATTCAAGCAATGCATCAACATGAAGGAGCTTGGATGAGGATGAAGAATTGAAGCTTGAGGGGGAGTGTTAAAAGTCAAGCTTCAAGCTAAAAATTCGTGGGGAATCTTTTATGGACATGTGGAGCAATCAAAGGAAGCCAAAAGCCACGAGATTCCATCAAGAAAAGTCACTCAACCACTCCCCAAGTCATCTCAACTAATTCCTCCAAGTTAGGAGGCTGATTTGGAAAGGTAGTTCCTAGATTTTAGGGGCACACCTCTCACTATAAAAGGAGCATGTATCCCGACTTCTTTTGGGCCATCTTCTTGGAGTTTTAGCTCATGTAAAGTGAGCACTAAGTGCTGGAGTTGTGATAAGCAAGCCCCTTGCTTAAGCAACCCCCTTGCTTGCTTGTTTGTTTTCTTTTAGTAGGCATATCTATGTGTGTGCGCAGGCAGTGTTGCAACTCTCTACCCCTGAGTTGTTAGCATTGGTTCTCCCTCATATGGTATCCATTTGATGTAATTCTTGTCTCATTGGATAGCTATAAGATTCTATTTTATGCTTACCAATTCTCTGGAGCATTCTCTGAGTAAGCTGGGAGCAACATTCATTTTAGTGAAGTTGTGTGATTGATATCTCTCTCTTTGTGTAGGCTCTATTGGAAATATTTTGCTCTCTATTGTAAGGGCTGGTTCTCCTTCTCTATGTATCCATTTGCTATGATTTTGGTGTCATTGGGTAGCTATTAGAGTCCTCTAAAGTTGACTTAAGTTTGAGATTCATTCTCTGTATAATCTCTGAGAAAAGTTTGCTGGAGTGAAGTGAGGTCTCTGCTTGACTAGCAGTTGTGAGCATTCAACTAGCTCATGTTGTAGACATTGTTTCTCTTTGTGTAAGCATCCATTTCAAGTGAAATTTGTTTTGTTGGAAAGCCCTTAGTGTCTACTACAGGTCTACAAAAGCTCACTGGAGTTCTCTGCATAAGCTCTGAGTAAGAGCATTTTTGGTGTGCAGAGGTCAAAGAAGGATACCTGTGGAGGTCATTCGCGCTTCATCGTTGCTTAGGGGTTGAGATACTTCCCCCATCATATATTTGTATCTGTATCTTTATTTGTATTTGTATCTATATCTGTATCTATATCTGTATCTGTATCTGTATATGTATTTGTATCTGTATCTGTATCTGTATTTGTATCTTTATCTGTATCTGTATCTATATCTGTATCTGTATTTGTATCTGTATCTGTATCTGTATCTGTATCTGTATCTGTATATGTATCTACATCGGTATCTGTATCTGTATATGTATCTGTATCTGTATTTGTATTTGTGTTTGTATCTGTATCTATATCTGTATCTGTATCTGTATCTATATTTGTATCTATATTTGTACCTGTATCTTCATTTGTATTTGTATCTGTATCTGTATCTATATCTGTATCTGTATCTGTATATGTATTTGTATCTATATCTGTATCTGTATATGTATCTATATCTCTATCTGTATCTATATCTGTATCTGTATTTGTAGTTGTATCTGTATGTGTATATGTATCTATATATGTATCTGTATCTGTATATGTATCTATATTTGTATCTGTATTTGTATCTGTATCTGTATCTGTATCTGTATATGTATCTGTATCTATATCTGTATTTGTATCTGTATCTGTATCTGTATCTATATTTGTATCTGTATCTGTATCTGTATCTGTATCTGTATCTGTATCTGTATCTGTATCTGTATCTGTATCTGTATCTGTATCTGTATCTGTATCTGTATCTGTATCTATATCTGTATCTCTATCTGTATTTGTATCTGTATATGTATCTGTATCTGTATCTGTATCTGTATCTGTATCCGTATCTGTATCTGTATCTGTATCTGTATCTGTATCTGTATCTGTATCTGTATCTGTATCTGTATCTGTATCTGTATCTGTATCTGTATCTGTGCTTGCATCTGTATCTGTATTCGTATTCGTATCTTGTAGCTCAAGCGTAAGCACCACCTCCTTTACTTGTCAATCCGCAGAGACGTGAGGACCGGTATGAAGACCACGAGCAAGTGAAGGCACAAGTGCGTGAGTGAAAGCACACAAACATGCACACACATACACACACACGCGCACAAAGTAAGATCAAAGAGAGGAACAATGGAAAGCTTAGATTGCAAAAGAGTCCTCTTACAAAAGTTCTATTCTCTAACAAGCTAACCTCAAAAATGAGCTCTCTAGCTCTTTTTATAGTTTTTTGACTAGTTTTGGCCCTGTCCAGACCTAGTGTCCGGCCTAGTTAAAAATTAGGTTCTAGGGCTTATTTGAGGGCTCAAACGAAGTCTAAAAATTATGAAAATTGGTACGATGGTACTTCTGATACTCCTCAAGCTCGAGGACTCCTCGGCTTGAACAAAATGGAGTTACTAAAAATAGATAATGGTATTTACAATGGTTTCTAGTGATGAAAATCACTATTTTTGTAGGGGATTCTTCTGAAAATTTGACATACACTTCTTGGAGCTCCCTACTTGCTCTCTCTTCTTCTATGTCCACTTCTTTGATGTGCTTCCATGCTTTGTCCTTGACCTTGAGCTTCAACACTCCCCCCCCTCTCGAGTCTGTCGTCCCTGACAGACCCTTGTTGTAGTGATTGTTCCAAGTAGTGCCTTGAGAGGGAGTGTCCCTTCTGTATGAACACAAGTCGTCCGACGTTCTTCATCTATCACTTGTGAGTCTTTGCAGGTTGTAGTCTCTTGGTATGTGCTTCTGCCTTGTATTCCAGCATGACTGTGTCGTTGTGAGTCTCCGTTGATGTTTTCTAGATCTTCCAAAGTTGATCTTCATAGTAGTCAAGCCAAGTACTCATAACCCATATTGAGTGATGGGTAAGTGTGTTCGTGCATGGGTTGAAAAAAGTATGTGCCTTGTGCACGGCCTTGTAATGTAGCCCTACGCATGCTTACTTGGAAAATGCATTGGAAGAAGTATGGTGCAAAAATTGCGGGTCTTGAGCTAAGTGCTCAAGGGTATGCTGACGAAGAGGTTTCCTAAACTATCATGGTTATGGTGTTTCCAGAGTAAAGATACTTACCATGGCGAAGGTTGATGGATGTTTGCCTCTTCGTGTTGTACACTCGGCCTTTGGGATGGAACCTTGTTGATGAATGTCCATGTTGATTGTCCACGGATGAGATCTTTTGAGTGGTGGATCCCCTCTCCTCTTTTCAAAGCAACATTTGTCACTAACAATGTGCATTTCTGAGCTTGGGCTCATGCATGTTCACTTCCCTATAGTGACACTCAGAGGAATATTGGACACGTGCCGGTTTCTAAGAGATTACCATGCTGATTGACATAGACCATTCACCAGTGCTACTGTTCCATACTGGGTCAGGAAATACTGAGAATTGAATTGCTTTATATTCCTTGGCAAGCAACATCGGGTAACTACACCAAGCTGTGTTTCACATATACTCTTTAGCTCACCATATGCAGGAGTCTTCTCCTCCAGAACTACCTTTTGCAGATATCTCCTTGGATGCTCTGGTACATGAAGTAGTTAAGCATCACGCAAGTTGCGGACCTTCAAGCTCTTCATTCCTACCATGGTAAGAGAAAATCATAGCTGTAGATGCCATGTTCATGCCAAATGCTTGTCCTCTACCAGATAAGGCAGCAATAATCTCACTGCTGGCCGAGACACACTGGGAACAAGCTCTCTCCCACTTCTCTTTTTTTTTTTTTTTTTTTTTTTTTTTTTTTTTTTTGAGGAACAGGATATCACAAAACAAGAACACAAAAGTTAGTATCAATAGAAATGTTCGACATATGTCACTGTGCTCTTGTGCATGGGATTCTCAAGTGTGTCTATGCACGGCCGTGTAATGTGGCCCTATATTAATGCATACTTTGGAAATGCATGACCTAAATGGTGCAAAAGACAGGGTTGTGCAAGGAGCACATGGTTGTTGCTCGTTCGAGGCTTTCGATGTTATTTGTGGAGGTTGATGCCGGCCTTAGTGGAGGTATCCATAGAGTCTCGAACTGATGTAATCCTCCTTATTGGAGTCCATTTTAGAACATCATTTGGCACTGTAGAGGTCACTTCAGGCGTCTTTCTCTTTGGATGCTTTCTGAACTGTGGTATCCAGTGTGGTTGATGCTTTGGTTCGGTGGAGGCTACTTGCACTTTTGGCTTCCAAACCCATATCCTTTTTGCATGTCTTCCTACTAATGTTGAAGAGCTGATTTGATCTTCCTTTGGTCTCTGTACGTGGTTCTTACCCTTTTCTCTTTTTGGCCTCTTTGTTGAAACCTTTTGCATGTGGGAGAACAAAGGTTGTTGTGGGTGTAGGATCTTCTTAGGTACCCACATCTGTAATTGCCCTTGTTGAGCTGCAGCTAACTTCTTAGGCACCCAAACTTGTTGGATATCTTGTGACGGAGCTTGTCTGAGCTGCTTCCTTCGTCTTCTGGCTTGGTTAGTGTGCATGGATGGGATTTGTGGGGGTAAGGCTGGTGGTTGCTCTCCTTTGCGTACCCAGATCTGCTTCATGCCCGGAACCGCTTTTTTATCGAATGGTGTCTTTCTATTTGATGTAGCAGTTGCCGTGAACGGTTGTGTTTGCTTGTGTGGTGGGCTCACTACTGTGGCTACTTGAGTCTTTGGAGAAGAAGAAAGATCCACCCGCCTTCGAACCTGGTCTTCCACGATTGACTCCTTCTGCATCATAGAGCTTTTGACACATACAACATCTTCTTTCATATGATTAGTCTTGGAAGAACTAAGAGAGTGTGTGGTGCCATGATCTAGGAGCATGCAGTTCTCTAATTCTAATGTAATGCATTGTTCATGTACCCAAACTTGAAGAATTTGACTTCTTAGGTTTAAGTTAACTGCATGGTCATAGATCCAATCTTGACCCAAGACAAGTGGTTCTGTAAGGTTCTCATCTTGACATACTAGCGCTTTGACTTTCATTGGAACATCTTGAAGGTAGATGGGAAGTTCCACCTCGCCCAAACAAGGGGTTTCCACACCTCCCAATCCTATGAGATAAGCTTCTATGGGATTGATGTTCAACCCCAAGTCTTGGCAGTAGGAAAGTTTAACTGCACTACTTGCTGCACCTGAGTCAATCAATGCTTTCACCGTCCTTGCACCCTTCCCTTGTCCTATCTCTATGGTCACAAAGGGTCTTCGGTCAATGACCTGAGAAGTCGCAATGCCTGACTTTTGACACATATCCATGTGATATTTTGGGGCTTTTGAGTTGACATCTAGGCCTAATCGCCTTAACTTATTTTGCCTAATACGCTCTCTGGCCTCTTCCTGTGCTTCTTCTCTCACTCTTAACTCTTCTTCTTTTCGCTTCTTCGCAGTGTTGAGTCTCATTAGCATATCCTCAGTAAGAGGTTCTTGATATAGCTTGACTCTACAGCCACTAATATAGTTTGGCAAGATATCTCCTTCTAGAGTGGCCAACTGAACTGCGCCACTAGTGGAAATTCTATTAATGATCATGGGTCCATAACCTCTTTTTTCCAACTTACGGGCATGTTGTTTTAGTGTGTATACCAACACTAGATCTCCCTCTTTCAATCCCTTATCCTTGATGTGTGCATCAAAGTATGCCTTTTGCCTCTTCTTTGCAGCGTAGATGCCTGCTGCCGCTCGTAGCCTCGTTTCACCCAAGCGTTCGAGATCAAAGATCCTAGAGGACAATTCATGCCCATTCCACTCATACTCTTGTGCTACTTTTAAGGCAGGGATTAAGAAATCTAATGGTAGCACAGCGTTCTGTCCGAAGACCATCTGAAATGGGGTGGCGTTGAGTACCGTTTTGTAGGCAACTCGATAAGCCCAAACAGCATGATGAAGTTGTTTGTCCCAATCAGAGCGTTTATTATTTACCAACTTTGTCAATACGTTACAGAGGATCTTATTGGTACTCTCGGCTTGTCCGTTGGCTTGTGGATGATAGGGGGCGGATTTCTTATGTATCACCAAGAATTCTTGGAGAAGATTTTCAATGACTTCATTCAAGAAGTGTGTGCCTCTATCGCTCACCAACTCTATTGGTAGTCCATATCTCGTGAACACATTCTCGAATAAGAACTTAGCCGTAGTCTGAGCATCATTCTTTGTTGTGGCTTTGACTTCTACCCACTTTGTAAGGTAATCTGTGGCTACAATGATGTATTCTGCATGGGAGTTTCTAGCTGGGGGATTAATAGGGCCTATGAAGTCTATGCCCCACTTGGAAAATGCACGCCCTCCCATCATTGGCCTCAAAGGCATCTCGTCTTTTCTAACTGGATATTGTGCACGTTGGCATGTGTCACATTTCTTCACATAGGTATGTGCATCCATATGAAGAGTGGGCCACCAAAGTCCTGAGAATAGAATGGTCTTAATCACTCGGTCAGGACCAAAATGTCCACCTGCAACACCACTGTGTGCAGTCTCTAAGACCCTTAAATAGTCTGATTCATGAACGCACAGTCTTAAGTAACCATCTTTACCTCTTCGGTATAGGTTCTCTCCTACTAAGGCATAGCCTTGAGCCTCTTGCTCCATATTTCGTCTTCTTGCTAGACTGGCCTCTTTGGGTAATCTTCCCGATCTCATAAACTCTACCAATGGAGCACTCCAATCTGGAATTAATGATACTTGATAAAGGGTCGCATGCTCCACTGGTGGTCTCTCTCTGCACATTGGACAATTCTTGATCCACTCATGTATTTCTTTGTCCATGCTAGGCCAATACACTCCTAAACGTTTCAAATTCTGCAATGTTCGTTGTTTAGAATAGTGATTTCCTAGCAATCCCTCATGAGCTTGCTGCAACCAACTACTATGTTCATCATCCTCGACACAACAAGCTAATACACCCTCAGTATCTTGTTTGTACATGCTTCCTGCCAATATGTGATAATTTTGTGATTTTACAATTTCTTCTTGTGATGTTTTCACATTCTTATTTGCAGGGCCAAAGGTTAGGACTGGTACCAACTTATTTGCCCATTTAGGAACAACTTCCAAATTGAACAGATAAGCATCGGGTAATTCGTCAGACACTCCTTGCGGTGACTCTCCTGAAGTGATGCGAGAAAGGTGATCTGCCCGAAGGTGGGTTCTACCTTTCCTGACAACAACTTCAAAGTCATATTCCATTAGTAAGAGGAACCATCTTACTAAGCGTCCAGTATTGCAAGGTTTATTGACCAAATATAACAAAGCTTGATGATCAGTGAAAAACTTGAACTTGTTGGCCAATAAATAGTGTCTAAACTTCTTCACAGCATATACCATGCCTAAGCCCTCTCGCTCAGTTGTGGTATAGTTCCGTTCAGCCGCAGTGAGCTGTCTACTAGCATATGCTATGGGCAAATCTAAATTCCCTTCACCTGTGGGTTGTGCCAGCACACATCCTATGGCATGATTGGATGCATCCACATGGACATGGAATGGTTTATTCCAATCAGGAGTGGTCAGTATTGGTGCTGTGCACAAACGTTTCTTCAGTTCATTGAAAGAATTCTCGCATTCATCGTTCCACTCAAAATTAGACAACAAGGCATAAAGGGGTCTAGCTATGATCGCGTACATGTGGATAAACCTACGGTAATATCCACAATGGCCCATGAAGGCTTGTACCTCTTTAACATTCCTTGGCCTTGGCAGCTCCGCTATGGCTCGTACCTTATCTTCATCCGTTGAGATTCCATTCTTAGAAACAATATGACCGAGGATTTTACCTTGACGCACCATGAACACACACTTTTCTGGGTTCAGACACACTCGATATTCTCTACACTTGTTGAAGATTTGTCTGAGTTCAGGGATGTGAACCCTTCTTTCTTGGGAATGAGCACATAAATCATCCACATACACTTCTAAGCTCTTTCGCAGGAACTCTTTGAAGACATGACACATGAGCCTTTGGAATGTTGCAGGAGCATTGGTGAGCCCAAATGGCATCACCCGAAATGCAAAGATTCCCCACTCTGTAGCAAAAGCTGTTTTGTGTTGATCTTCTGGGGCAATGGCTACTTGATTGTAACCTGAAAATCCATCAAGGAAGCTATAAACTTCCTTGCCTGCAACACGCTCCAATAGGTGTTCTGTGATTGGAAGTGGATAACTATCTCTAATCGTAGCGGCATTAACTTTTTTAAGGTTAATACACACTCGCAACTTCCCGTTCTTCTTGGGTACCACAACAATGGGGGACACCCATTCGGTATGCTCAATCTCATAGATGAATCCAGCCTCAATCAACCTATCAATTTCTTCTTTGATTTTGGCTGCATAGGTATCATTATATGTGTAGGGCTTCTGTTTGGTGGGCTTAGCATCAGCAGTCATGGGGATAGTATGAGAGCAAATTCTTGGATCTACCCCTTTCAAGTCTCTATAGTGCCATGCAAACACATCCCTATATTCCCTTAATAGAGCTATGAGCTCCATTTCTTCTCTTGCACTTAGGTCATCTCCTATATATGTGCATCTCTCTTCGTTCTCTTCAATGGTCACTACAATCTTCTTGGTCTTTTCTTTATTATCATATGATTCTCCTATGATGGCCTCTCTCTTAGGCATTCGTACCAAAATTTTGCGGTCGTCAACTTCATATTTCTTGAAGTTTTCTGGTACTTCAAACAATGATTCCTCCTTTTCTTGTTTCACTGCTTTTCTTTTCTTTTTCTTTTGACTACTCTCACTTCCATCCTTTGAGTTTACTGTTTTAATACTTGTGAGAGGTTCTTCTTCTTTCTGGGTGAACACTCCTATATCTTCTAAATAGTGCTGCTCTGAGTTAAAGCAACTATCCATCACAATAGACTCCAGATCATCGTCATTCTCTTCCTCTTCTATGACATCACTAGGGTCACATTCTTCTAGCAAGGGTTGACACATGAACACTGAGATATCATAACCCTCCTCATCACAATGAGGTGTCCATTGTTCCTCATTGACAGCAATGTCCATGGTGGCTAAGATTTCTGGCCAGCCATGAGGCTCAAACTCCTCATCTGGAAAGATCATCGGTGTGTAGGCTGGGTCTCTAACTGGTCTATCTCCTAACGAAGTTCCTTCTTCTCTTGCCTTTAAACGTTTTTCCTCTTCCTTTGCAACCTTGCACATCCACAAATGAGTATCTTCATGCAGCCATGATGGATCAGGTGAACTTTCAGAATGCACCGAGATGGAATCTTCTTTTGCTTTGTGGATAGAATTCCACTGTAGGGGTGGTACATCTCTGAAGGTGTAATCCTTCAAATTGACCTTAGTGGTGACCCCTAAGTGCTGTAAGTACAAGGAGTTAGTTCCCCAATCCTGTACTATTTGCAATTGTCGTAGGAAGGGTCTTCCTAGGATCATCTCAAAGACATTATTTTTCTCAAAGTCACATATAGCAAATGTGTGCTCAAACTCTACACCACAAGTGGTTAGAGTGATCCCTTCTAGCAATCCTAGAGGTCTTTCAAAATGACCGTCAGCCATTTGAAGCTTCATTCTAGTTGGTCTTAATGTGGGCTTGCCCCATTGCTTCCACAAGGAGGTGGTCGCAATAGCAACACCAGCACCTGAATCTATGATTGCTTTGGTTGTGTAACCTTGGTAGGTGATTGGAAGATAAGTATTACCTTCTTCACCCTCACACATGTCCCCTATTTTGTCTAGAGGTATCTCTGGTACCCTTTGCTTAGAGCCTACTTCTGGCATATTGGACTCAAGTTCTGGGACCTGATCCTTCACATGATTCCATAACTCAGGTTTTGCTTTGAGCAACTCTTCTACAGTGAGATGACACTGAACCTTAGTGTTCTTCACGACATCCGTGTTCCTTGGAACCACTGAGTCTTCATTTCTTACTAGTATTGTGGGAGCTCTAATCTGGAGTGATTCAGATTCCCATGGGCCTGGAAATTGAGGCAGTTCTTCTAAGGTATTAGATTCAAAATCTAATCTTTCGTCTTCTTGTTCTGCTTCATCTTCGTAAATAGATGGAATGTCTTGGGGAAATTGATCATGAAGATCATCAATCTCAGGAATAGGAGGGGAATTACCCTTCTCCTTGGCCCATTTCTCCTCTTGTATTTCCCGCAAGAACTCTTGAGAGTACTGTTGAATAGAAGGAGGTATTCCAGCATCCGTGGAATTAGGAACATAAGCTCCCCTTGGTGGTGAGCTTCCTCTTTCAACAACTGGTTGAGCCTGTGGAGGTAGAGAAACTTGTGGTTTGTTTACCAACTGCTCTAATCGTTCTAGTAATCCCTGGAAATGCAAATCCGATTTGATAGAGTTTGTCTGATTGAACTTTTGACTAGTCTCAAGTATGGCTTGAGCTTGTTCTACCATTTTCATGCACATTTTCATTCGTTCAATCTCTAAATCTGCTCTAGGGTAACTCTTGTCTAGGTTTGCAGCTGTAGGCCCTTCTTGAAGTCGAGCCTGGTAGGCCTTGAACATCATGTCCAAACCTTCTGGGGGTGGATCTGCGAGAACAGACCCTGGTTGCGGTCTATTTACAATGGGTGGTGGGGTGGGATGAGGTGGAGTGGATGGAGTTTCGGCATGCGAGGGGCTTTGAGATGCAATGTCTTCTATTTTTGTTTTCGCTTCTTTTAAGCTTTCTTCTAGTTCCGATAACTTTTTATTCCACTTACGATTGGCCTTCTCTCTGGTATCCTTCCATGTTCTTGTTTTCCTCTTACTAGGCTCTCCCGATTCACTCGACTCTGATTGTTCTACTGGTTTATCCTGTTTTAAGGCTTGTGCTCTAGTGACAGCTTGTATAGGAGCCACATTGCTACTACTTGAACTTGGATCTGCCACTATGCCTACCACATTAATGGGTGTAATCTTGGGTGCACTAGAGGGGTTTCTTGGACAATCTCTGGGGAGATGGTCTTTGCCACAATCAGGACAAAAAGCCTGTATTGTGATAGCTTGTCCTTGACTCGGAGATGGTGGGTGGGGACAGTCACGAATGAAATGGTCACCATGACATCTGAAACAAGATCCTCTAGGGGCTTGTGGTCTCATTTGTCTCAATTGGGGCCTAGGGTTAGGATTTGTGTACATGACATTGGAGTATTCTGGCTCCCAATTTTGCTCCATAGGCGGTGCCTCATATTGATACGAGTAAATCTCACTATGTTCAGGTGACTCTGTGTAAAAAGCATGTGGACTACCTTCATGGGAGTAGTCTGAACTATGAGCATGAGAGTCATTATCTGGTATCAATGGGGTTAGTGGCACCAAAGCTCTATTTGGATTTTCCTCTCCCACAGCATACTTGACTGGAATCACGTTGGCTGGAGCTGGTGGTTGGTTCACCAAGACAGGTTGTGGCCTATATGGTACCTGATATTGCTGTTGTGGTCTGTAATATGGCTGTTGGTATTGATTCTGATACCTACCTTGTGGGTAAGGTTGCTGATAATTTTGTTTAACAGCCTGCCTATGGTAGGGACAATCTTGAGCCGTGTGGTTTGTGTATTTTCTCTCAATAGTGCAATATGGAGCATTCCTTTCTCTAATGTTTTGGTTTTGCATTGGGCATACGTTAGCCATGTGGTCACCTCCGCAAGTATAGCACCGATTCAATGAAGTGACTCTCTGTGTTTGTTTATTTTGGACTCCCAGCTTCTTGGCAACTTGCTCAGCTATCTCTTCTATTTCTGTGGAGATCTTTGAAGTATGACTAGTAGAACTATCCGAATCTTTGTAGAGTTTGGACAATCCTAACTCCTCACCCAAGTTATCTTCTATGTCTATGCACGTCCGCACACACTCTTCTATAGATCTAGGATCTTTCAAGTATACATAGGATCTTAACTTTGTGCTCAGTAAGCCATCCAAAAACAAAGCCACTTGTTTGGCTGGTGTGGGTAGCTCCGGAGCAGGGCATCTTTCTAGGTACTGTCTGAACCTTCTACCTGCTAGTCGCACTGTTTCTTGGGGTGTCTGCTTGAAACTATGGATCAGGGACGATGTGTTATGCCTGATACCACTCTTGGAAAATTCTACAATGAATTCGTCTAACAGTTGACCTATATCGCGATAGCTGCTTCTACTCAATGGTTGAAACCAAGCTAAGGCAGTGCCTTTAAGGGTCAAACCAAATGCCTCGTACTGGGTGAACCAGTCCTCAATTTGTTCGGCTCTCAGCACTTGTTTGTACTCGGCCACATGATCATAAGGATCCCCTGTCCCATCGAAATAGTTCTTCATTGCCTTGATCACGTGACTGGGTTTAATGGTTCTTGGGTACTCCCGGGGTCTAAGCAATGGAAAATTCTGTTCATCTCTTTGTTGCCTATGTGCTTGATGTCTCTCTCTTTCAGGTCTTTCATTTTCAAATCCTGACCTATTCCTGCCCACGGTGTGTGCAAAACTTACCTCAGGTCTCTCTCTAGTTCTTTCTCTCTGGGCTTCATGAGCCTGGGATGATCCTACCCCTTGGAGGCCATGGGAAACATTGGATCTTGATGGGGGGAAAATCATTTCATTCTTCCAAGTATATGCATGTCTATCATGTTCTGTTACCAAGAAAATTTTCTCTGATGTGTTATCCAGGTAGACAACTTTACCTGGTATCTCAGGATCTTTGAATTCATAGATGATCACTATGCCCAATTGGCTAGGTTGATCTGGCTTGAACCTCCAAAAGGCTTCCTCTGTTTCTCTATTCAAAAATAGTTCTATGCTTTTGTTGTCTTGAGGGATCCAGTCCGGAGTGATCACTCGGGTCAAAACTGACTTACCTCTAGGAGTCTGGGGTCCTTGTCCTACGTTTCCTTGTTCTAGGTCTCCTATCTCATTCTCATGAATGATATTTCCAAACTCATCGGTCCTATCTGGTTGGTTGGTAACCACATACATGGTTCCTTCCTTATCAATGTATGAACCCTCTTCGAACTTGACCACCGGGTGTTCAAGTCCAAAGGATTGATCTGGATTTTTGAGTTGGACCACTGATCGCCTCAGACCATCCTCATAGATGCGAGCACCTAATTGGTTGGTCCGAATATATTCCAACTGTGTCTTATAGGGACCTTCCGGTGTTTGTAGTTGGGCAGTCCCTGAGCCACCTGCAGGTTTTCCCATACTAAAAGACATTTCTGAATCACTTGTGTCCGATCTGAGTAAAAGATGACCACTTAGTTGTTGTGCCCAAGACTTGGATGTATGGTTGACACTAGCCTCAGAAGATCTAATGCTTTGTTTATCCTTGCCTAAGTGTCTACCAGATCTCAGGTTCATAAGCTTTAGTCAAGAGTCCAAATTTTCCCTTTGGTATGGTTCACAATTCTTTAGAGCCCCCTTGGTTCCCTAGTCCCACCTGATGGTCAACTTCAAATTATCTTATCTCAAAATCAACGCATTATTCTTGAAAAAAACAGTTGAGATCGTGTAGGATTTGAAACGAGCTTTCCAACAAGCTATAGAGCTCAAAAAATGGACTTTGGCTGAGAAAGTTATGTCAAATCAGGCTCCTGGGGGTCAAAACAGGCAAACAGGACCTTTGGAGAAAATCGCGATTTTGTGAACTTTCTGAAAATCGCGATGCTGTGAAGTCAAAAAAATCGCGATGTTGAGCACAAAATCGTGTTTTTGAAAATCGCGATTTTGAGCAGAAAATCGTGATTTGAAAATCGCGATGTTGATCACAAAATCGTGTTTCAGAGAATCGCGATGTTGATCACAAAATCGTGTTTCTGAAAATCGCGATGTTGATCACAGAATCGTGTTTCAGAGAATCGCGATGTTGATCACAAAATCGTGTTTCTGAAAATCGCGATGTTGATCACAAAATCGTGCTTTTGAAAATCGCGATGTTGATCACAAAATCGTGTTTTTGAAAATCGCGATGTTGATCACAAAATCGTGTTTCTGAAAATCGCGATTTTGACTCAGAGAATCGTGATTCACAAAATCGTGTTTTTGACTGAAAATCGTGTTTTCTCAGAATCGTGTTTTTGACATGAAAATCGCGATTTTGAGCAGAAAATCGTGAATTGAAAATCGCGATTGTGAGTAAAAATTCGTGTTTTCTCAAAATCGTGTTTTTGACTTGAAAATCGCGATTTTGTCCCACAAATTCGTGTTTTTCTCAAAATCGTATTTTTGGCTGAAAATCGTGATTTGTGAGAATCGCGATTTTGAGCAGAAAGTCGTGTTTTTCACAAAATCGTGTTTTTTGCTGAAAATCGTGATTGGTGAGAATCGCGATTTTGAGCAGAGAATCGTGTTTTTTTAAAATCGTATTTTTCACATGAAAATCGCGATGTTGAGCACAAAATCGTGTTTCTGAAAATCGCGAGTTTGAGCAAAAAATCGTGTTTTCACAGAATCGCCTTTTTCACAAAATCGTGTTTTTGCTGAAAATCGTGATTGGTGAGAATCGCGATTTTGAGCAGAGAATCGTGTTTTTTTTTTTTTTAAGAATCGCGATTTTGAGCAGAGAATCGTGTTTTTTTTTTTGAGAAAAACACAGAATCGCGATTTTTTTCAACCAACTTTTAGGCGGGAAAACTGAAAATCGTGATTTTTCAAAAAATTTTGAATTTTCACAGAATCGCGATTTTCATCACAGAATCGCGTTTTTTGGCGGGAAATTCAAATTTCTGAGCACCGGCTATGGCGAGCTCCGTATGAGCAGAAAATCATAAAAAAAATGCAGCGCTTGCTCTCCCTTGCACCTCCTAACTCCTTCCCACACAATAATGCATGAAAAATGGTATGAAAATGGTGAAAATGCACTAAAAAACAAGAATTTTCTTTGAAGAAGAAGATGGAAGAAGGTGGAGATGATGATGATGATGAAGATGAAGAGGAAAAAACAGAAAATGAACTGAAATGACAGTTTTTTTACCTTCCAACGTCGCAAATCTACGATCTTACCATCACAACGCTCGTCCTCGAAGCTCTCTCCCCGGCAACGGCGCCAAAATTTGGTGTAGCTCAAGCGTAAGCACCACCTCCTTTACTTGTCAATCCGCAGAGACGTGAGGACCGGTATGAAGACCACGAGCAAGTGAAGGCACAAGTGCGTGAGTGAAAGCACACAAACATGCACACACATACACACACACGCGCACAAAGTAAGATCAAAGAGAGGAACAATGGAAAGCTTAGATTGCAAAAGAGTCCTCTTACAAAAGTTCTATTCTCTAACAAGCTAACCTCAAAAATGAGCTCTCTAGCTCTTTTTATAGTTTTTTGACTAGTTTTGGCCCTGTCCAGACCTAGTGTCCGGCCTAGTTAAAAATTAGGTTCTAGGGCTTATTTGAGGGCTCAAACGAAGTCTAAAAATTATGAAAATTGGTACGATGGTACTTCTGATACTCCTCAAGCTCGAGGACTCCTCGGCTTGAACAAAATGGAGTTACTAAAAATAGATAATGGTATTTACAATGGTTTCTAGTGATGAAAATCACTATTTTTGTAGGGGATTCTTCTGAAAATTTGACATACACTTCTTGGAGCTCCCTACTTGCTCTCTCTTCTTCTATGTCCACTTCTTTGATGTGCTTCCATGCTTTGTCCTTGACCTTGAGCTTCAACATATCTGTATATGTATCTTTATCTGTATCTATATCTGTATCTATATTTATATTTATATCTATATCTATATTTGTATCTGTATCTATATCTGTATCTATATCTGTATCTGTATCTGTATCTGTATTTGTATCTGTATCTATATCTGTATCTGTATCTGTATCTGTATCTGTATCTGTATCTGTATCTGTATCTGTATCTGTATCTGTATCTGTATCTGTATCTGTATCTGTATCTGTATCTGTATCTGTATCTGTATCTGTATCTGTATCTGTATCTTTATCTGTATCTGTATCTGTATCTGTATCTGTATCTGTATCTGTATCTATATCTGTATCTATATCTGTATCTACATCTGTATCTGTATATGTATCTGTATCTGTATATGTATCTGTAACTGTATGTGTATCTGTATCTGTATCTGTATCTGTATTTGTATCTGTATCTGTATCTGTATCTGTATCTGTATCTGTATTTGGATCTGTATCTGTATCTGTATCTGTATCTGTATCTGTATCTGTATCTGTATCTGTATCTGTATATTTATTTGTATCTGTATCTATATTTGTATCTGTATCTGTATCTATATCTCTATCTGTATATGTATCTATATCTTTTTCTGTATCTGTATCTGTATCTGTATCTGTATCTTTATCTGTATCTGTACCTGTATTTATATCTCTATCTATATGTGTATCCGTCGTTGTATCGGTATCTATATCCGTATCTGTACCTGTATTTGTATCTGTATCTGTATCTCTATCTGTATCTGGATCTGTATCTGTATCTGTATCTATATCTATATCTCTAACACTGAGTCACAACAAAGGAGAACAAAGACATGTTCTCTTTTCCTTTTTACCTAAAGACCATTATATCAAGTAATAAAGTGAGCATTTTACAATATCTAGAAAGCATTACTTGTTCTTGCTTGTAAATATTGTCACTAGAACCTTGATCTCATATCCCAAGTAGTCAAGATAGATATAATAAAATTCTTGTTGCCATGAAAACTAGTTGTTCAGCCGATCAAGAATCCCACTGTATCTGTATCTGTATCTGTATCTGTATCTGTATCTGTATCTGTATCTGTATTTGTATCTGTATCTGTATCTGTATCTGTATCTGTATCTGTATCTGTATCTGTATCTGTATCTGTATCTGTATCTGTGTTTGTATCTGTATCCGTATCTGTATCTGTATCTGCATCTATATTTGTATCTATATTTGTATCTGTATCTTTATTTGTATTTGTATCTGTAACTGTATCCATATCTGTATCTGTATCTGTATATGTATTTGTATATGTATCTTTATCGGTATCTATATCTGTATCTGTATCTATATCTGTATCTGTATTTGTAGCTGTATCTGTATGTGTATATGTATCTGTATCTGAATCTGTATCTGTATCTGTATCTGTATCTGTATCTGTATCTGTATCTGTATCTATATCTGTATCTGTATCTGTATCTGTATCTGTATCAGTATGTGTATCTTTATCTGTATATGTATCTGTATCTGTATCTGTATCTGTATCTGTATTTGTATCTGTATATGTATCTGTATCTGTATCTGTATCTCTATCTGTATCTGTATCTCTATCTGTATTTGTATTTGTATCTGTATTTGTATCTGTATTTGTATCTGTATTTGTATCTGTATCTATATCTGTATCTATATTTGTACTAGTATCTGTATCTGTATCTATATCTGTATCTATATCTGTATCTATATCTGTTTCTATATTTGTATTTGTATCTGTATCTTTATCTGTATTTGTATTTGTATTTGTATCTGTATCTGTATCCGTATCTCTATCTATATCTGTATCTGTATCTGTATTTGTATCTGTATATGTATCTTTATCTGTATCTGTATCTATATCTGTATTTCTATCTATGTTGGTATCTATATCTGTATCTTTATCTGTATCTGTATATGTATCTATATCTGTATCTATATTTGTATTTGTATCTGTATCTATATCTGTAACTATCTGTACCCATATCTGCATCGGTATCTGTATCTGTATCTGTATCTGTATCTGTATTTGTATCTATATCTGTATCTGTATCTGTATCTGTATCTGTATCTGTATCTGTATCTGTATCTGTATCTCTATCTGTATATGTATCTGTATCTGTATCTGTGTTTGTATCTGTATCCGTATCTGTATCTGTATCTGCATCTATATTTGTATCTATATTTGTATCTATATCTTTATTTGTATTTGTATCTGTATTTGTATCTATATCTGTATCTATATCTGTATATGTATTTGTATCTGTATCTCTATCTGTATCTATATCTGTATCTGTATCTATATCTGTATCTGTATTTGTAGCTGTATCTGTATGTGTATATGTATCTGTATCTGAATCTGTATCTGTATCTGTATCTGTATCTGTATCTATATCTGTATCTCTATCTGTATCAGTATGTGTATCTGTATCTGTATATGTATCTATATCTGTATCTGTATCTGTATTTGTATCTGTATATGTATCTGTATCTGTATCTGTATCTGTATCTGTATATGTATCTCTATCTGTATCTGTATCTGTATCTGTATTTGTATCTATATCTGTATCTATATTTGTATTTGTATCTATATCTTTATCTGTATTTGTATCTGTATTTGTATCTGTATCTGTATCCGTATCTCTATCTATATTTGTATCTGTATCCGTATTCGTATCTGTATATGTATCTTTATCTGTATCTGTATCTATATCTGTATTTCTATCTATGTTGGTATCTATATCCGTATCTTTATCTGTATCTGTATATGTATCTATATCTGTACCTATATTTGTATTTGTATCTGTATCTATATCTGTAACTATCTGTACCCATATCTGCATCGGTATCTGTATCTGCATCTGTATCTGTATCTGTATCTGTATTTGTATCTATATGTGTATGTGTATCTGTATCTGTATCTGTATCTGTATCTGTATCTGTATCTGTATCTCTATCTGTATCTGTATCTGTATCTGTATCTGTATCTGTGTTTGTATCTGTATCCGTATCTGTATCTGTATCTGCATCTATATTTTTATCTATATTTGTATCTGTATCTTTATTTGTATTTGTATTTGTATCTGTATCTATATCTGTATCTGTATCTGTATCTGTATATGTATTTGTATCTGTATCTCTATCTGTATCTATATCTGTATCTGTATCTATATCTGTATCTGTATTTGTAGCTGTATCTGTATGTGTATATGTATCTGTATCCGAATCTGTATCTGTATCTGTATCTGTATCTGTATCTGTATCTGTATCTGTATCTGTATCTGTATCTGTATCTGTATCTGTATCTGTATCAGTATGTGTATGTGTATCTGTATATGTATCTATATCTGTATCTGTATCTGTATTTGTATCTGTATATGTATCTGTATCTGTATCTGTATCTGTATCTCTATCTGTATCTGTATCTGTATCTATATTTGTATCTGTATCTGTATTTGTATCTGTACCTGTATCTGTATTTGTATCTGTATCTATATCTGTATCTATATTTGTACTTGTATCTGTATCTGTATCTATATCTGTATCTATATCTGTATCTATAACTGTATCTATATTTGTATTTGTATCTCTATCTTTATCTGTATTTGTATCTGTATTTGTATTTGTATCTGTATCTGTATCTGTATCCGTATCTCTATCTATATCTGTATCTGTATCCGTATTCGTATCTGTATATGTATCTTTATCTGTATCTATATCTGTATCTCTATCTATATTTATATCTGTATCTATATTTGTATCTGTATCTTTATCTGTATCTATATCTGTATCTGTATCTGTATCTGTATCTGTATCTGTATCTGTATCTGTATCTGTATCTGTATCTGTATCTGTATCTGTATCTGTATCTGTATCTGTATCTGTATCTGTATCTGTATGTGTATCTGTATGTGTATGTGTATCTGTATTTGTATCTGTATCTATATCTGTATCTATATCTGTATCTGTCGTTGTATCAGTATCTATATTCGTATCTTTATGTGTATCTATATATGTATCTATATCTGTATCTATATTTGTATCTATATCTGTATCTATATCTATATTTGTATTTGTATCTGTATCTGTATCTCTATTTGTATCTGTATCTATATCTGTATCTATATCTATATCTGTATCTGTATCTGTATCTGTATCTGTATCTATATCTGTATCTGTATCTATATCTGTATCTGTATCTGTATCTGTATTTGTATTTGTATTTGTATCTGTATTTGTATCTGTATCTGTATCTATATCTGTATCTTTATCTGTATCTGTATCTGTATCTATATCTATATCTATATCTGTATCTCTATTTCTATCTGTATTTGTATCTGTATCTGTATCTATATCTGTATCTGTATCTATATCTGTATATGTATCTATATGTGTATCTGTATCTGCATCTGTATCTGTATCTGTATCTGTATCTGTATCTGTATCTATATCTATATCTGTATTTGTATCTGTATCTGTATTTGTATCTGTATATGTATATATATCTGTATCTGTATCTGTATTTGTATCTATATTTGTATCTGTATCTGTATCTGTATCCGTATTTGTATCTGTATCTGTATCTGTATCTGTATCTGTATCTGTATCTGTATCTGTATCTGTATCTGTATCTGTATCTGTGTTTGTATCTGTATCTGTATATGTATCCGTATCTATATCTATATCTATATTTATATGTGTATTTGTATTTGTATTTGTATCTGTATCTGTATCTATATCTGTATCTGTATCTGTATATGTATTTGTATCTGTATCTGTATCTGTATCTGTATCTGTATCTATATCTGTATCTGTATCTGTAGCTGTATCTGTAGCTGTATCTGTATGTGTATATGTACCTCTAGCTGAATCTGTATCTCTATCTATATCTATATTTGTATCTGTATTCGTATCCGTATCTATATCTATATCTCTATCTGTATCTATATCCGTATCTATATCTTTATCTGTATCTCTATCTGTAAGTGTATCTGTATATGTATCTCTATCTATATCTCTATCTGTATCTGTATCTGTATCTGTATCTGTATTTGTATCTGTATCTGTATCTGTATCTATATCTGTATCTGTATCTGTGTTTGTATTTGTATCTATATCTGTATCTATATCTGTATCTATATTTGTATCTGTATCTGTATCTGTATTTGTATCTGTATCTGTATCTATATCTGTATCTGTATCTATATCTGTATCTGTATCTATATCTGTATCTGTATCTGTATCTGTATCCATATCTATATGTGTATCTATATCTATAGCTGTATCTGTATTTGTATATGCATCTGTATCTATATCTGTATCTGTATCTGTATCTGTATCTGTATCTATATCTGTATATGTATCTATTTTCTGTATCTGTATTATCATGTGTATCTGTATCTGTATCTGTATCTGTATCTGTATCTGTATCTGTATCTATATCTGTATCTGTATTTGTATCTGGATCTGTATTTGTATCTGTATATGTATTTGTATCTGTATCTGTATCTCTATCTCTATCTGTATATGTATCTGTATCTGTATTTGTATCTGTATCTATATCTGTATCTGTATCTGTATCTGTATCTGTGTTTGTATCTGTATCTGTATATGTATCTGTATCTATATCTATATCTATATTTATATGTGTATTTGTATTTGTATTTGTATCTGTATCTGTATCTATATCTGTATCTATATCTGTATATGTATTTGTATCTGTATCTGTATCTGTATCTGTATCTATATCTGTATCTGTATCTGTAGCTGTATCTGTATGTGTATATGTACCTGTATCTGAATCCGTATCTCTATCTGTATCTATATTTGTATCTGTATTTGTATCCGTATCTGTATCTATATCTCTATCTGTATCTATATCTGTATCTATATCTCTATCTGTATCTCTATCTATAAGTGTATCTGTATATGTATCTCTCTCTATATCTCTATCTGTATCTGTATCTGTATCTGTGTTTGTATCTGTATCTGTATCTGTATCTATATCTGTATCTGTATCTGTATCTGTATCTGTATCTGTGTTTGTATCTGTATCTGTATCTGTATCTGTATCTATATCTGTATCTATATTTGTATCTGTATCTGTATCTGTATCTGTATTTGTATCTGTATCTGTATCTATATCTGTATCTGTATCTATATCTGTATCTGTATGTGTATTTGTATCTGTATCTATATCTATATCTATATCTGTATCTATATCTGTAGCTGTATCTGTATTTGTATATGCATCTATATATGTATCTGTATCTGTTTCTGTATTTGTATTTGTATCTGTATCTGTTTCTGTATATATATCTGTATCTGTATCTGTATCTGTATCTGTATCTGTATCTGTATCTGTGTTTGTATCTGTATCTGTATCTGTATCTGTATCTATATCTGTATCTGTATCTGTATGTGTATCTGTATCTCTATTTGTATATGTATCTGTATCTGTATCTATATTTGTATCTGTATCTGTATCTGTATCTGTATCTATATCTGTATCTGTGTATATATCTGTATCTGTATCTGTATCTGTATCTGTATCTGTATCTGTATCTGTATCTTTATCTGTATCTGTATCTGTATCTGTATCTCTATCTCTATCTGTATCTGTATCTGTATCTGTATCTGTATCTGTATCTGTATATGTATCTGTATCTGTATCAGTATCTGTATCTGTATCTGTATCTGTATCTGTATCTGTATCTCTATCTGTATCTGTATCTGTATCTGTATCTATATCTGTATCTGTATCTGTATGTATATCTATATCTGTATCTGTATCTGTATCTATATCTGTATCTGTATCTGTATCTGTATCTGTATCTGTATCTCTATCTCTATCTGTATCTCTATCTGTATCTCTATGAGTATTTGTATCTGTATCTGTATCTGTATCTGTATCTGTATCTGTATCTGTATCTATATCTGTATCTGTATTTGTGTCTGTATCTGTATCTATATCTGTATATGTATTTGTATCTGTATATGTATCTGTATCTGTATCTGTATCTAAATCTCTATCTGTATCTATATCTGTATCTGTATTTGTAGCTGTATCTGTATGTGTATATGTATCTAAATATGTATTTGTATCTGTATATGTATCTATATTTGTATCTGTATTTGTATCTGTATGTGTATCTGTATCTGTATATGTATCTGTATCTATATCTGTATTTGTATCTGTATCTGTATCTGTATCTGTATCTATATCTGTATCTGTATCTGTATCTATATCTATATGTGTATATGTATCTCTATCTGTATCTGTATCTGTATCTGTATCTGTATCTTTATCTGTATCTGTATCTGTATTTGTATCTGTATCTGTATCTGTATCTGTGTTTGTATCTGTATCTGTATCTGTATCTGTATCTATATCTGTATCTGTATCTGTATGTGTATCTGTATCTCTATTTGTATATGTATCTGTATCTGTATCTATATTTGTATCTGTATCTGTATCTGTATCTGTGTCTATATCTGTATCTGTGTATATATCTGTATCTGTATCTGTATCTGTATCTGTATCTGTATCTGTATCTGTATCTGTATCTGTATCTGTATCTGTATCTGTATCTGTATCTGTATCTCTATCTGTATCTGTATGTGTATATGTATCTGTATCTGTATATGTATCTGTATCTGTATCTGTATCAGTATCTGTATCTGTATCTGTATCTGTATCTGTATCTGTATCTGTATCTGTATCTCTATCTGTATCTGTATCTGTATCTGTATCTATATCTGTATTTGTATCTGTATCTATATCTATATCTGTATCTGTATCTGTATCTATATCTGTATCTGTATCTGTATCTGTATCTATATCTGTATCTGTATCTGTATCTCTATCTCTATCTGTATCTCTATCTGTATCTCTATGAGTATCTGTATCTGTATCTGTATCTCTATCTGTATCTCTATCTGTATCTGTATCTATATCTGTATCTGTATTTGTATCTGTATCTGTATCTATATCTGTATATGTATTTGTATCTGTATCTGTATCTGTATCTGTATCTAAATCTCTATCTGTATCTATATCTGTATCTGTATTTGTAGCTGTATCTGTATGTGTATATGTATCTAAATATGTATTTGTATCTGTATATGTATCTATATTTGTATCTGTATTTGTATCTGTATCTGTATCTGTATCTGTATATATATCTGTATCTATATTTGTATTTGTATCTGTATCTGTATCTGTATCTGTATCTATATCTGTATCTGTATCTGTATCTATATCTATATGTGTATATGTATCTGTGTCTGTATCTGTATCTATATCTGTATCTGTATCTGTATCTGTATCTGTATCTGTATCTGTATCTGTATCTGTATCTGTATCTGTATCTGTATCTGTATCTGTATCTGTATCTGTATCTGTATCTGTATCTGTATCTGTATCTGTATCTGTATCTGTATCTGTATCTGTATCTGTATCTGTATCTGTATCTGTATCTGTATCTGTATCTGTATCTGTATCTGTATCTGTATCTGTATCTGTATCTGTATCTGTATCTGTATCTGTATCTTTATCTGTATCTTTATCTGTATCTGTATCTGTATCTGTATCTGTATCTGTATCTGTATCTGTATCTGTATCTGTATCTGTATCTGTATCTGTATCTGTATCTGTATCTGTATCTGTATCTGTATCTGTATCTGTATCTGTATCTGTATTTGTATCGTTATATGTATCTATATTTGTATCTGTATCTGTATCTGTATCTGTATCTGTATCTATATATGTATCTATATTTCTATTTGTATCTGTATCTGTATTTGTATCTGTATCTGTATCTATATCAATATCTATATTTGTATTTGTATCTGTATCTGTATCTGTATTTGTATCTGTATCTGTATCTGTATCTATATCTATATCTGTATCTATATCTGTATCTGTATCTGTGTCTGCATCTGTATCTGTATCCGTATTCGTATCTGTATATGTATCTTTATCTGTATCTATATCTGTATCTATATCTGTATCTGTATCTATATTTATATCTGTATCTATATTTGTATCTGTATCTATATCTGTATCTATATCTGTATCTGTATCTGTATCTCTATTTGTATCTGTATCTGTATCTGTATTTGTATCTGTATCTATATCTGTATCTGTATCTATATCTGTATCTGTATCTGTATCTGTATCTGTATCTGTATCTGTATCTGTATCTGTATCTGTATTTGTATCCGTATCTGTATCTGTATCTATATCTGTATCTATATCTGTATCCGTCGGTATATCGGTATCTATATCCGTATCTGTATCTGTATTTGTATCTGTATCTGTATCTCTATTTGTATCTGGATCTGTATCTATATCTGTATCTGTATCTATATCTGTATCTTTATCTGTATCTGTATCTGTATCTGTATCTGTATCTGTATCTGTATCTGTATCTGTATCTATATCTGTATCTGTATCTGTATCTGTATTTGTATATGTATCTGTATCTATATCTGTATCTGTATCTGTATCTGTATCTGTATCTGTATCTGTATCTGTATCTGTATCTGTATCTGTATCTGTATCTGTATCTGTATCTGTATCTGTATCTGTATCTGTATCTGTATCTGTATCTGTATCTCTATATGTATCTGTATCTGTATCTCTATCTGTATATTTATCTGTATCTGTATCTATATCTCTATATGTATCTGTACCTGTATCTGTATCTGTATCTGTATATATATCTGTATCTGTATCTCTATCTGTATCTGTATCTGTATCTGTATTTCTATCTGTGTTGGTATCTATATCCGTATCTTTATCTGTATCTGTATATGTATCTATATCTGTATCTATATTTGTATTCGTATTTGTATCTGTATCTGTAACTATCTGTACCCATATCTGCATCGCTATCTGTATCTTTATTTGTATCTGTATCTGTATTTGTATCTATATCTCTATCTGTATCTGTATCTGTATCTGTATATGTATCTGTATCTGTATTTGTATCTGTATCTCTATCTGTATCTGTATCTGTATCTGTATCTGTGTTTGTATCTGTATCCGTATCTGTATCTGTATCTGCATCTATATTTGTATCTATATTTGTATCTGTATCTTTATTTGTATTTGTATCTGTATCCGTATCTATATCTGTATCTGTATCTGTATATGTATTTGTATCTGTATCTATATCTGTATCTATATCTGTATCTATATCTATATCTATATCTGTATCTGTATCTGTAGCTGTATCTGTAGCTGTATCTGTATGTGTATATGTACCTCTAGCTGAATCTGTATCTCTATCTATATCTATATTTGTATCTGTATTCGTATCCGTATCTATATCTATATCTCTATCTGTATCTATATCCGTATCTATATCTTTATCTGTATCTCTATCTGTAAGTGTATCTGTATCTGTATCTGTATCTGTATCTATATCTGTATCTGTATCTGTATCTATATCTATATCTGTATCTGTATCTGTATCTATATCTGTATCTGTATCTGTATCTGTATCTGTATCTGTATCTGTGTCTATATCTGTATCTGTATCTGTATCTGTGTTTGTATCTGTATCTGTATCTGTATCTGTATCTATATCTGTATCTGTATCTGTATGTGTATCTGTATCTCTATTTGTATATGTATCTGTATCTGTATCTATATTTGTATCTGTATCTGTATCTGTATCTGTATCTATATCTGTATCTGTGTATATATCTGTATCTGTATCTGTATCTGTATCTGTATCTGTATCTGTATCTGTATCTTTATCTGTATCTGTATCTGTGTTTGTATCTGTATCTGTATCTGTATCTGTATCTATATCTGTATCTGTATCTGTATGTGTATCTGTATCTCTATTTGTATATGTATCTGTATCTGTATCTATATTTGTATCTGTATCTGTATCTGTATCTGTATCTATATCTGTATCTGTGTATATATCTGTATCTGTATCTGTATCTGTATCTGTATCTGTATCTGTATCTGTATCTTTATCTGTATCTGTATCTGTGTCTGTATCTGTATTTGTATCTGTATCTGTATCTATATCTGTATCTGTATCTGTATGTGTATCTGTATCTCTATTTGTATATGTATCTATATCTGTATCTGTATTTGTATCTGTATCTGTATCTATATCTGTATATGTATTTGTATCTGTATCTGTATCTGTATCTGTATCTAAATCTCTATCTGTATCTATATCTGTATCTGTATTTGTAGCTGTATCTGTATGTGTATATGTATCTAAATATGTATTTGTATCTGTATATGTATCTATATTTGTATCTGTATTTGTATCTGTATCTGTATCTGTATCTGTATATATATCTGTATCTATATTTGTATTTGTATCTGTATCTGTATCTGTATCTGTATCTATATCTGTATCTGTATCTGTATCTATATCTATATGTGTATATGTATCTGTGTCTGTATCTGTATCTATATCTGTATCTGTATCTGTATCTGTATCTGTATCTGTATCTGTATCTGTATCTGTATCTGTATCTGTATCTGTATCTGTATCTGTATCTGTATCTGTATCTGTATCTGTATCTGTATCTGTATCTGTATCTGTATCTGTATCTGTATCTGTATCTGTATCTGTATCTGTATCTGTATCTGTATCTGTATCTGTATCTGTATCTGTATCTGTATCTGTATCTGTATCTGTATCTGTATCTGTATCTGTATCTGTATCTGTATCTTTATCTGTATCTGTATCTGTATCTGTATCTGTATCTGTATCTGTATCTGTATCTGTATCTGTATCTGTATCTGTATCTGTATCTGTATCTGTATCTGTATCTGTATCTGTATCTGTATCTGTATCTGTATCTGTATCTGTATCTGTATTTGTATCTGTATATGTATCTATATTTGTATCTGTATCTGTATCTGTATCTGTATCTGTATCTATATATGTATCTATATTTCTATTTGTATCTGTATCTGTATTTGTATCTGTATCTGTATCTATATCAATATCTATATTTGTATTTGTATCTGTATCTGTATCTGTATTTGTATCTGTATCTGTATCTGTATCTATATCTATATCTGTATCTATATCTGTATCTGTATCTGTGTCTGCATCTGTATCTGTATCCGTATTCGTATCTGTATATGTATCTTTATCTGTATCTATATCTGTATCTATATCTGTATCTGTATCTATATTTATATCTGTATCTATATTTGTATCTGTATCTATATCTGTATCTATATCTGTATCTGTATCTGTATCTCTATTTGTATCTGTATCTGTATCTGTATTTGTATCTGTATCTATATCTGTATCTGTATCTATATCTGTATCTGTATCTGTATCTGTATCTGTATCTGTATCTGTATCTGTATCTGTATCTGTATTTGTATCCGTATCTGTATCTGTATCTATATCTATATCTATATCTGTATCCGTCGGTATATCGGTATCTATATCCGTATCTGTATCTGTATTTGTATCTGTATCTGTATCTCTATTTGTATCTGGATCTGTATCTATATCTGTATCTGTATCTATATCTGTATCTTTATCTGTATCTGTATCTGTATCTGTATCTGTATCTGTATCTGTATCTGTATCTGTATCTATATCTGTATCTGTATCTGTATCTGTATTTGTATATGTATCTGTATCTATATCTGTATCTGTATCTGTATCTGTATCTGTATCTGTATCTGTATCTGTATCTGTATCTGTATCTGTATCTGTATCTTATCTGTATCTGTATCTGTATTCTGTATCTGTATCTGTATCTCTATATGTATCTGTATCTGTATCTCTATCTGTATATTTATCTGTATCTGTATCTATATCTCTATATGTATCTGTACCTGTATCTGTATCTGTATCTGTATATATATCTGTATCTGTATCTCTATCTGTATCTGTATCTATATCTGTATTTCTATCTGTGTTGGTATCTATATCCGTATCTTTATCTGTATCTGTATATGTATCTATATCTGTATCTATATTTGTATTCGTATTTGTATCTGTATCTGTAACTATCTGTACCCATATCTGCATCGCTATCTGTATCTTTATTTGTATCTGTATCTGTATTTGTATCTATATCTCTATCTGTATCTGTATCTGTATCTGTATATGTATCTGTATCTGTATTTGTATCTGTATCTCTATCTGTATCTGTATCTGTATCTGTATCTGTGTTTGTATCTGTATCCGTATCTGTATCTGTATCTGCATCTATATTTGTATCTATATTTGTATCTGTATCTTTATTTGTATTTGTATCTGTATCCGTATCTATATCTGTATCTGTATCTGTATATGTATTTGTATCTGTATCTATATCTATATCTATATCTGTATCTATATCTATATCTATATCTGTATCTGTATCTGTAGCTGTATCTGTAGCTGTATCTGTATGTGTATATGTACCTCTAGCTGAATCTGTATCTCTATCTATATCTATATTTGTATCTGTATTCGTATCCGTATCTATATCTATATCTCTATCTGTATCTATATCCGTATCTATATCTTTATCTGTATCTCTATCTGTAAGTGTATCTGTATATGTATCTCTATCTATATCTCTATCTGTATCTGTATCTGTATCTGTATCTGTATTTGTATCTGTATCTGTATCTGTATCTATATCTGTATCTGTATCTGTGTTTGTATTTGTATCTATATCTGTATCTATATCTGTATCTATATTTGTATCTGTATCTGTATCTGTATTTGTATCTGTATCTGTATCTATATCTGTATCTGTATCTATATCTGTATCTGTATCTATATCTGTATCTGTATCTGTATCTGTATCCATATCTATATGTGTATCTATATCTATAGCTGTATCTGTATTTGTATATGCATCTGTATCTATATCTGTATCTGTATCTGTATCTGTATCTGTATCTATATCTGTATATGTATCTATTTTCTGTATCTGTATTATCATGTGTATCTGTATCTGTATCTGTATCTGTATCTGTATCTGTATCTGTATCTATATCTGTATCTGTATTTGTATCTGGATCTGTATTTGTATCTGTATATGTATTTGTATCTGTATCTGTATCTCTATCTCTATCTGTATATGTATCTGTATCTGTATTTGTATCTGTATCTATATCTGTATCTGTATCTGTATCTGTATCTGTGTTTGTATCTGTATCTGTATATGTATCTGTATCTATATCTATATCTATATTTATATGTGTATTTGTATTTGTATTTGTATCTGTATCTGTATCTATATCTGTATCTATATCTGTATATGTATTTGTATCTGTATCTGTATCTGTATCTGTATCTATATCTGTATCTGTATCTGTAGCTGTATCTGTATGTGTATATGTACCTGTATCTGAATCCGTATCTCTATCTGTATCTATATTTGTATCTGTATTTGTATCCGTATCTGTATCTATATCTCTATCTGTATCTATATCTGTATCTATATCTCTATCTGTATCTCTATCTATAAGTGTATCTGTATATGTATCTCTCTCTATATCTCTATCTGTATCTGTATCTGTATCTGTGTTTGTATCTGTATCTGTATCTGTATCTATATCTGTATCTGTATCTGTATCTGTATCTGTATCTGTGTTTGTATCTGTATCTGTATCTGTATCTGTATCTATATCTGTATCTATATTTGTATCTGTATCTGTATCTGTATCTGTATTTGTATCTGTATCTGTATCTATATCTGTATCTGTATCTATATCTGTATCTGTATGTGTATTTGTATCTGTATCTATATCTATATCTATATCTGTATCTATATCTGTAGCTGTATCTGTATTTGTATATGCATCTATATATGTATCTGTATCTGTTTCTGTATTTGTATTTGTATCTGTATCTGTTTCTGTATATATATCTGTATCTGTATCTGTATCTGTATCTGTATCTGTATCTGTATCTGTGTTTGTATCTGTATCTGTATCTGTATCTGTATCTATATCTGTATCTGTATCTGTATGTGTATCTGTATCTCTATTTGTATATGTATCTGTATCTGTATCTATATTTGTATCTGTATCTGTATCTGTATCTGTATCTATATCTGTATCTGTGTATATATCTATATCTGTATCTGTATCTGTATCTGTATCTGTATCTGTATCTGTATCTTTATCTGTATCTGTATCTGTATCTGTATCTCTATCTCTATCTGTATCTGTATCTGTATCTGTATCTGTATATATATCTGTATCTATATTTGTATTTGTATCTGTATCTGTATCTGTATCTGTATCTATATCTGTATCTGTATCTGTATCTATATCTATATGTGTATATGTATCTGTGTCTGTATCTGTATCTATATCTGTATCTGTATCTGTATCTGTATCTGTATCTGTATCTGTATCTGTATCTATATCTGTATCTGTATCTGTATCTGTATCTGTATCTGTATCTGTATCTGTATCTGTATCTGTATCTGTATCTGTATCTGTATCTGTATCTGTATCTGTATCTGTATCTGTATCTGTATCTGTATCTGTATCTGTATCTGTATCTGTATCTGTATCTGTATCTGTATCTGTATCTGTATCTGTATCTGTATCTGTATCTGTATCTGTATCTGTATCTGTATCTGTATCTGTATCTGTATCTGTATCTGTATCTGTATCTGTATCTGTATCTGTATCTGTATCTGTATCTGTATCTGTATCTGTATCTGTATCTGTATCTGTATCTGTATCTGTATCTGTATCTGTATCTGTATCTGTATCTGTATCTGTATCTGTATCTGTATCTGTATCTGTATCTGTATCTGTATCTGTATCTGTATTTGTATCTGTATATGTATCTATATTTGTATCTGTATCTGTATCTGTATCTGTATCTGTATCTATATATGTATCTATATTTCTATTTGTATCTGTATGTGTATTTGTATCTGTATCTGTATCTATATCAATATCTATATTTGTATTTGTATCTGTATCTGTATCTGTATTTGTATCTGTATCTGTATCTGTATCTATATCTATATCTGTATCTATATCTGTATCTGTATCTGTGTCTGCATCTGTATCTGTATCCGTATTCGTATCTGTATATGTATCTTTATCTGTATCTATATCTGTATCTATATCTGTATCTGTATCTATATTTATATCTGTATCTATATTTGTATCTGTATCTATATCTGTATCTATATCTGTATCTGTATCTGTATCTCTATTTGTATCTGTATCTGTATCTGTATTTGTATCTGTATCTATATCTGTATCTGTATCTATATCTGTATCTGTATCTGTATCTATATCTGTATCTGTATCTGTATCTGTATCTGTATCTGTATTTGTATCCGTATCTGTATCTGTATCTATATCTGTATCTATATCTGTATCCGTCGGTATATCGGTATCTATATCCGTATCTGTATCTGTATTTGTATCTGTATCTGTATCTCTATTTGTATCTGGATCTGTATCTATATCTGTATCTGTATCTGTAGCTGTATCTGTAGCTGTATCTGTATGTGTATATGTACCTCTAGCTGAATCTGTATCTCTATCTATATCTATATTTGTATCTGTATTCGTATCCGTATCTATATCTATATCTCTATCTGTATCTATATCCGTATCTATATCTTTATCTGTATCTCTATCTGTAAGTGTATCTGTATATGTATCTCTATCTATATCTCTATCTGTATCTGTATCTGTATCTGTATCTGTATTTGTATCTGTATCTGTATCTGTATCTATATCTGTATCTGTATCTGTGTTTGTATTTGTATCTATATCTGTATCTATATCTGTATCTATATTTGTATCTGTATCTGTATCTGTATTTGTATCTGTATCTGTATCTATATCTGTATCTGTATCTATATCTGTATCTGTATCTATATCTGTATCTGTATCTGTATCTGTATCCATATCTATATGTGTATCTATATCTATAGCTGTATCTGTATTTGTATATGCATCTGTATCTATATCTGTATCTGTATCTGTATCTGTATCTGTATCTATATCTGTATATGTATCTATTTTCTGTATCTGTATTATCATGTGTATCTGTATCTGTATTTGTATCTGTATCTGTATCTGTATCTGTATCTATATCTGTATCTGTATTTGTATCTGGATCTGTATTTGTATCTGTATATGTATTTGTATCTGTATCTGTATCTCTATCTCTATCTGTATATGTATCTGTATCTGTATTTGTATCTGTATCTATATCTGTATCTGTATCTGTATCTGTATCTGTGTTTGTATCTGTATCTGTATATGTATCTGTATCTATATCTATATCTATATTTATATGTGTATTTGTATTTGTATTTGTATCTGTATCTGTATCTATATCTGTATCTATATCTGTATATGTATTTGTATCTGTATCTGTATCTGTATCTGTATCTATATCTGTATCTGTATCTGTAGCTGTATCTGTATGTGTATATGTACCTGTATCTGAATCCGTATCTCTATCTGTATCTATATTTGTATCTGTATTTGTATCCGTATCTGTATCTATATCTCTATCTGTATCTATATCTGTATCTATATCTCTATCTGTATCTCTATCTATAAGTGTATCTGTATATGTATCTCTCTCTATATCTCTATCTGTATCTGTATCTGTATCTGTGTTTGTATCTGTATCTGTATCTGTATCTATATCTGTATCTGTATCTGTATCTGTATCTGTATCTGTGTTTGTATCTGTATCTGTATCTGTATCTGTATCTATATCTGTATCTATATTTGTATCTGTATCTGTATCTGTATCTGTATTTGTATCTGTATCTGTATCTATATCTGTATCTGTATCTATATCTGTATCTGTATGTGTATTTGTATCTGTATCTATATCTATATCTATATCTGTATCTATATCTGTAGCTGTATCTGTATTTGTATATGCATCTATATATGTATCTGTATCTGTTTCTGTATTTGTATTTGTATCTGTATCTGTTTCTGTATATATATCTGTATCTGTATCTGTATCTGTATCTGTATCTGTATCTGTATCTGTGTTTGTATCTGTATCTGTATCTGTATCTGTATCTATATCTGTATCTGTATCTGTATCTGTATCTGTATCTCTATTTGTATATGTATCTGTATCTGTATCTGTATCTGTATCTGTATCTGTATCTGTATCTGTATCTGTATCTGTATCTGTATCTGTATCTTTATCTGTATCTGTATCTGTATCTGTATCTGTATCTGTATCTGTATCTGTATCTGTATCTGTATCTGTATCTGTATCTCTATCTGTATCTGTATCTGTATCTGTATCTGTATCTGTATCTGTATCTGTATCTGTATCTGTATCTGTATTTGTATCTGTATATGTATCTATATTTGTATCTGTATCTGTATCTGTATCTGTATCTGTATCTATATATGTATCTATATTTCTATTTGTATCTGTATCTGTATTTGTATCTGTATCTGTATCTATATCAATATCTATATTTGTATTTATATCTGTATCTGTATCTGTATTTGTATCTGTATCTGTATCTGTATCTATATCTATATCTGTATCTATATCTGTATCTGTATCTGTGTCTGCATCTGTATCTGTATCCGTATTCGTATCTGTATATGTATCTTTATCTGTATCTATATCTGTATCTATATCTGTATCTGTATCTATATTTATATCTGTATCTATATTTGTATCTGTATCTATATCTGTATCTATATCTGTATCTGTATCTGTATCTCAATTTGTATCTGTATCTGTATCTGTATTTGTATCTGTATCTATATCTGTATCTGTATCTATATCTGTATCTGTATCTGTATCTGTATCTGTATCTGTATCTGTATCTGTATCTGTATCTGTATTTGTATCCGTATCTGTATCTGTATCTATATCTGTATCTATATCTGTATCCGTCGGTATATCGGTATCTATATCCGTATCTGTATCTGTATTTGTATCTGTATCTGTATCTCTATTTGTATCTGGATCTGTATCTATATCTGTATCTGTATCTATATCTGTATCTTTATCTGTATCTGTATCTGTATCTGTATCTGTATCTGTATCTGTATCTGTATCTGTATCTATATCTGTATCTGTATCTGTATCTGTATTTGTATATGTATCTGTATCTATATCTGTATCTGTATCTGTATCTGTATCTGTATCTGTATCTGTATCTGTATCTGTATCTGTATCTGTATCTGTATCTGTATCTGTATCTGTATCTGTATCTGTATCTGTATCTGTATCTGTATCTGTATCTCTATATGTATCTGTATCTGTATCTCTATCTGTATATTTATCTGTATCTGTATCTATATCTCTATATGTATCTGTACCTGTATCTGTATCTGTATCTGTATATATATCTGTATCTGTATCTCTATCTGTATCTGTATCTATATCTGTATTTCTATCTGTGTTGGTATCTATATCCGTATCTTTATCTGTATCTGTATATGTATCTATATCTGTATCTATATTTGTATTCGTATTTGTATCTGTATCTGTAACTATCTGTACCCATATCTGCATCGCTATCTGTATCTTTATTTGTATCTGTATCTGTATTTGTATCTATATCTCTATCTGTATCTGTATCTGTATCTGTATATGTATCTGTATCTGTATTTGTATCTGTATCTCTATCTGTATCTGTATCTGTATCTGTATCTGTGTTTGTATCTGTATCCGTATCTGTATCTGTATCTGCATCTATATTTGTATCTATATTTGTATCTGTATCTTTATTTGTATTTGTATCTGTATCCGTATCTATATCTGTATCTGTATCTGTATATGTATTTGTATCTGTATCTATATCTGTATCTATATCTGTATCTATATCTATATCTGTATCTGTATTTGTAGCAGTATCTATATGTGTATATGTATCTGAATCTGTATCTGTATCTGTATCTGTATCTGTATCTGTATCAGTATGTGTATCTGTATCTGTATATGTATCTGTATCACTATCTGTATCTGTATTTGTATCTGTATATGTATCTGTATCTGTATCTGTATCTGTATCTGTATCTGTATCTGTATCTGTATTTGTATCTGTATCTGTATTTGTATCTGTATTTGTATCTGTATTTGTATCTGTATCTATATCTGTATCTATATTTGTACTTGTATCTGTATCTGTATCTATATCTGTATCTATATCTGTATATGTATCTTTATCTGTATCTATATCTGTATCTGTATCTATATTTATATCTGTATCTATATTTGTATCTGTATCTTTATCTGTATCTATATCTGTATCTGTATCTGTATCTGTATGTGTATGTGTATCTGTATGTGTATCTGTATCTGTATCTGTATCTGTATCTGTATCTGTATCTGTATCTGTATCTGTATCTGTATTTGTATCTGTATCTGTATCTGTATCTGTATCTGTATCTCTATCTATATCTGTATCTATATCTGTATCCGTCGCTGTATCGGTATCTATATTCGTATCTTTATGTGTATCTATATATGTATCTATATCTGTATCTATATTTGTATCTATATCTGTATGTGTATCTATATTTGTATTTGTATCTGTATCTGTATCTGTATTTGTATCTGTATCTGTATCTGTATCTATATCTATATCTGTATCTGTATCTGTATTTGTATTTGTATCTGTATCTGTATTTGTATTTGTATTTGTATCTATATCTATATTTGTATCTGTATCTGTATCTCTATCTGTATCTGTATCTGTATCTTTATCTGTATCTGTATCTGTATCTATATCTATATCTGTATCTGTATCTGTAGCTGTATGTGTATTTGTATATGTATCTGTACCTGAATCTGTATCTCTATCTGTATCTAGATTTGTATCTATATCTATATCTTTATCTGTATCTGTATCTGTATCTTTATCTGTATCTGTATCTTTATCTGTATCTGTATCTGTATCTGTATCTGTATCTGTATCTGTATATGAATTTGTATCTGTATATGTATCTCTATCTGTATCTGTATCTGTATCTGTATCTGTATCAGTATCTGTGTCTGTATCTGTATCCGTATCTCTATCTGTATCTGTATCTGTATCTGTATATGTATCTGCATCTTCTATCAGTATCAGTATCTGTATCTGTATCTGTATCTGTATCCGTATCTGTATCTGTATCTATATCTGTATCTGTATCTGTATCTGTATCTGTATCTGTATCTGTATCTGTATCTGTATCTGTATCTATATCTGTATCTGTATCTGTATCTGTATCTGTATCTGTATCTGTATCTGTATCTGTATCTGTATCTATATCTGTATCTGTATCTGTATCTGTATCTGTATCTGTATCTGTATCTGTATCTGTATCTGTATCTGTATCTGTATCTGTATCTGTATCTGTATCTGTATCTGTATCTGTATCTGTATCTGTATCTGTATCTGTATCTGTATCTGTATCTGTATCTGTATCTGTATCTGTATTTGTATCTGTATCTATATCTGTATCTGTATCTGTATCTGTATCTGTATCTGTATCTGTATCTGTATCTGTATCTGTATCTGTATCTATATCTGTATCTGTATCTGTATCTGTATCTGTATCTGTATCTATATCTATATCTGTATCTGTATCTGTATCTGTATCTGAATCTGTATCTGTATCTGAATCTGTATCTCTATCTCTATGTGTATCTCTATCTGTATCTCTATATGTATCTCTCTCTGTATCTGTATCTGTATTTCTATCTGTATCTATATCTGTATCTGTATCTGTATCTATATCTGTTTTTATTGTATCTGTATCTGTATCTGTATCTGTATCTCTATCTATATCTGTATCTGTATCTGTATCTATATCTGTATCTGTATCTGTATCTGTATCTGTATCTGTATCTGTATCTGTATCTGTATCTGTATCTGTATCTGTATCTGTATCTGTATCTGTATCTGTATCTGTATCTGTATCTCTATCTCTATCTGTATCTGTATCTGTATCTGTATCTGTGTTTGTATCTCTATCTGTATCTGTATCTGTATCTGTATCTGTATCTGTATCTGTGTTTGTATCTGTATCTGTATCTGTATCTGTATCTGTATCTATATCTGTATCTATATTTGTATCTATATTTGTATCTATATTTGTATCTGTATCTTTATTTGTATTTGTATCTGTATCTGTATCTATATCTGTATCTGTATCTGTATATGTATTTGTATCTGTATCTGTATCTGTATTTTTATCTTTATCTGTATCTGTATCTGTATCTGTATCTCTATTTGTATCTGTATCTGTATCTGTATCTGTATCTGTATCTGTATCTGTATCTGTATATGTATCTACATCGGTATCGATATCTGTATATGTATCTGTATCTGTATTTGTATCTGTGTTTGTATCTGTATCTATATCTGTATCTGTATCTGTATCTATATTTGTATCTATATTTGTACCTGTATCTTCATTTGTATTTGTATCTGTATCTGTATCTATATCTGTATCTGTATCTGTATATGTATTTGTATCTGTATCTGTATCTGTATATGTATCTATATCTCTATCTATATCTATATCTGTATCTGTATTTGTAGCTGTTTTAGTATGTGTACATGTATCTATATATGTATGTGTATCTGTATATGTATCTATATTTGTATCTGTATTTGTATCTGTATCTGTATCTGTATCTGTATATGTATCTGTATCTATATCTGTATTTGTATCTGTATCTGTATCTGTATCTGTATCTGTATCTGTATCTGTATCTGTATCTGTATCTGTATCTGTATCTGTATCTGTATCTGTATCTGTATCTGTATCTGTATCTGTATCTGTATCTGTATCTGTATCTGTATCTGTATCTGTATCTGTATCTGTATCTGTATCTGTATCTGTATCTGTATCTGTATCTGTATCTGTATCTGTATCTGTATCTGTATCTGTATCTGTATCTGTATCTGTATCTATATCTGTATCTCTATCTGTATCTGTATCTGTATATGTATCTGTATCTGTATCTGTATCTGTATCTGTATCTGTATCTGTATCTGTATCTGTATCTGTATCTGTATCTGTATCTGTGCTTGCATCTGTATCTGTATCCGTATTCGTATCTGTATATGTATCTTTATCTGTATCTATATCTGTATCTATATCTATATTTATATCTGTATCTATATTTGTATCTGTATCTATATCTGTATCTATATCTGTATCTGTATCTGTATCTATATCTGTATCTGTATCTATATTTGTATCTGTATCTGTATCTGTATCTGTATCTGTATCTGTGTCTGTATCTGTATCTGTATCTGTATTTGTATCTGTATCTGTATCTGTATCTGTATCTGTATCTGTATCTGTATCTGTATCTGTATCTGTATCTGTATCTGTATCTGTATCTGTATCTATATCTGTATCTGTATATGTATCTGTATCTGTATAATGTATCTGTATCTGTATGTGTATCTGTATCTGTATCTATATTTGTATCTGTATCTGTATTTGTATCTGTATTTGGAATTGTATCTATATCTGTATCTGTACCTGTATCTGTATATTTATTTGTATCTGTATCTATATTTGTATCTGTATATGTATCTATATCTCTATCTGTATATGTATCTGTATCTTTTTCTGTATCTGTATCTGTATCTGTATCTGTATCTGTATCTGTATCTTTATCTGTATCTGTATCTGTATCTGTATCTGTATCTGTATTTATATCTCTATCTATATGTGTATCCGTCGTTGTATCGGTATCTATATCCGTATCTGTACTTGTATTTGTATTTGTATCTGTATCTCTATTTGTATCTGGATCTGTATCTGTATCTGTATCTGTATCTATATCTCTAACACTGAGTCACAACAAAGGAGAACAAAGACATGTTCTCTTTTCATTTTTACCTAAAGACCATTATATCAAGTAATAAAGTGAGCATTTTACAATATCTAGAAAGCATCACTTGTTCTTGCTTGTAAATATTGTCACTAGAACCTTGATCTCATATCCCAAGTAGTCAAGATAGATATAATAAAATTCTTGTTGCCATGAAAACTAGTTGTTCAGCCGATCAAGAATCCCACTTCATGATCTTTGACAATAGATTAGTGTTTAAGGTAGAAGTAAGAGTTCGGGAAGCTCCTTCCTTACATCCATAACCTCAACAAGCACAGATTATAGCTGATTAAAAGTTACTCGAAAATTAGAGTACATGTGTTGCAAAAATCGGAACATTTTAACAAGGCAATTAAGATCATCCCCTTTGTATGGTTAAGATCCTCATTGAATGCATGGCCATATTCACAGAATATGAAATACATTTCACAAAAGCATTCCCAAGAGAAGATAATAATCAACAAAATTATACTAAGAAACATTCACACATGATCAGAGAAATGCTCAAGATAAATCAAGTTGAACACAAAGTGGAAGCAGAACTCGACATTATATTTATATTAAAATGATGTTTTTACATTTCCTGTGTAAGTACAAGAGTAATATGAATCTACAATAGAAGCTGATCATAGCTTTCCTCAGGCTCAAGGATATTGGGATCCTCTGGAACATTAGAACACATATCCTGCCTCTCTTGCTCCAAGATTGGCTCTTCAAGGTCAGCCATGTCCCCCGATTCATCTGCAAGTGGGGGAACAGGCTCCCTTGAAGCCGGTTGGAATCTCTCCGTGTCTGCAATGTGCTTCCTTCCAACCTCTTGGTCTTCATCTGGGCATTCATTCAACCCATTGATTCTCATTCTAATAAAGCTCACTTGAGCATCATCCTTCTCCACAGCTATGCAGTGCCTGAACATCTTTAAGGAGCAAGCCAGAGTCGTTCCTGAAATAGCAGAAAACCACTTAGAGGTGTCAATCAACCATGACTAATGAAAATTGTGAAAATTGAAATTACCTGTGCCCGAAAAAAGGTCTAGGACCCACTCATCATCATTGGAGAATAGCTGAAGCAATCTCATTATGAGTTTTTGTGGCTTCTGATAGGGGTTAACCAATGTCATGTCCCCAGCTACATGACGAAGTTTCTTGGTAACGGCTGGGAACATGAGCACATTTGAGATCCCATTCTCATTGCAATGCTCCCTGACTCTCCTTTTGCT
Organism: Ceratopteris richardii; assembly: GCA_020310875.1. Classification (NCBI taxonomy): domain Eukaryota; kingdom Viridiplantae; phylum Streptophyta; class Polypodiopsida; order Polypodiales; family Pteridaceae; genus Ceratopteris; species Ceratopteris richardii. Next base: position 43,685,329 of record CM035412.1, on the reverse strand, counting down.
TACTTCATCATAATAGCCAACTGTAATGCATTCAGTGGAGCTCACAAACCTATGCAAAGGAGTGTGATTTACGTTTGTCTTCACCCTGCAAACAAGAACTATGAGTCACAGAGAGCATCATTAAAGCCACGGAGATAGAAAGAAGATTACTTACCACGTGAGGCACTCCACAGCATGACATCTTGACTTCAGAGCAGTTGAAACAGAGAAGGACTGGTCTCTGCTATGGAAAATTACTATCCTCCAAAGAGGAGACATAGTCAACTCTGCAAAATCAGTGACCATCTTCCGAATCTGAGGGTGTTTGAAGGGTTCATCATCATTAACTGATCCCAACATCCTAAATCCATAGGGTATGTCCGCTATGAGAAGGGAGAAATGTTTTCTAGGCACAACAGAACAAATATTATTTACATCACTACGGAATACATTGTAATATACAGGCCTAAGGGGGTCTAGGGGATTGGAGAAACATTTCAGATCACGTTCATCATCAAAATCCATCTCCTTGGCTTTCAACCTAGATTTCTCATGCCTTGCTCTTTGAATGTGAGCCAGGAATGCAGGGGGGCAATCATCCAGTAGCTCCGCAGACTTACTTTTCTTTGGTTTCTGCAGAAAAAAGTGGAAAGACAACTAAATGAGCTCTTCAATACAGCAAGCAGAACATAAGGAAGCGATGAATGGCATCGATTTCATGTGGGGGTAGATGCCAGGCATCGACTCTCTACTGAAAGTCGATGCTTGGCATCGACTTTGGGACATAAGTCGATGCCTGGCATCGACTTTGGGACATAAGTCGATGCCTGGCATCGACATATGCCACGAGGTCGATGCCAGGCATCGACTTATGCTGCAGGTCGATGCCGGGCATCGACTTATGCCCCCAAGTCGATGCCAGGCATCGACTTTTGGCTGCAGGTCGATGCCAGGCATCGACTTTAGCCGTAAGTCGATGCCAGGCATCGAATTCGTACTAAAAGCCTGGCATTAAATTGGTTTGGTGAATCAAGGCATCTAACCTAATGGCAAACCAAGCACAACCTCAGAAAGAGAACCTACCCAATCATGGAAAAGGATGAAATATTCTGATAAAGCTTTGTAGGATGATGTGGTTGGATAGTCTCTTTGGACCTCTGTCCAAGAAAAGCAACCCAGCCTCTTCATCATGACCTCTTGAATCTTCATGTAAACTTTATGACTACAGTCACAGAAATTAAAAAGAGACTAGGTTAGACCAGAAACATGGGAGGAGGGAAAAAGGATCTGAGAATAACATACATACTTATTGAGCTCAGTCACCATCTCCTCCAGGCTTAAGTCCTTGGAGATTACCCTTGACAAAGTTGATATGATCAATGTATCATCCTTGATTCCTTGAAGGGCCCTCCATGGTGTCAGCTTCATGTCCTCGGGAGCCTCTTCAATTGAGAGGTCAGCTTTCCTTCCCTTTCCCTTCAGATCAACCTGTGGGTCTGGCCTCGACTTTCGTTGCTTCTAGCCCTTGACCTCCTTGTTCTCCCACATTGTGAAAATTTTATCCTGTAGATCCTAGATCTCACCTGATCTGAATGCCAGTTGAAACCATGGATCATATTTCCTCAAGGCATCAGACTTTCTATTCTCATCCAGTGCAATTCCAACCTCAATAAGGCATTGCTTTCGTAGATTGGGATGTATTCTTCTAGCTTCCTTAATAAGACAATCTTCATATTCATGGTGGAAGAACAGAATTCTCTCTATGGAGGACATTTTTTGCCTGTAGTCATTGTCATTGTTGTGATCCCAAGCAAGAAGCTTGGCTTCCTCAGTTGTAAGACCAGCATATATCTTACACTCTGCATACCTAAAGAAAAAAGTGGTAGGGTGCTCCTTCACTAGCTGTCTACGGGCCTCTACAGAGTGTGAACCTCCAATCACATAATAAGTATACTCCTCAAATAAACCCTCATTGAACTCGTCCACAGAGCTGCACTCATTTGGATCCACCATGACAAGGAATGGCACAACAGTAGCATGAGGATTTATTTTCATTTTCTTCTTAAGATTCTGCACATGCAAATTGTGTGGCTCCCTGATCTCAAGGGGCCTCCTCCCTGTGACTGGATCTATTGGTGGCCTGTGGATGATATTGATTGGCAGGTGGAACAACTGCCCCTTCTTCACAATTTTTCTTTTAACTATATCCTCCCTCATCTTGTTCTGCTCAGTACCAAGAACACCCGAGGCAAGCTCTCCACCAGGTGCAACAATTATATCCTCGGAGCTAGAGCTTGAATCAGAAGACTCCTCTTCTGAAATTCTCTTCTTTTTCTTTTGAAGCTTTTTCTGCACGCTCTGCTTACCCCTTGCCTTTACAGGGGTTGTCATCTTCTGTTGTGTTGGCATGATGTTGCCCTGGATCCATGGCATCAAGTCCTTGATAAGATTGACTGAGTCCCTGCATATCTCAGCTAGACGATTTGGAACACAGCACTCTGGGCACAAGAAATCCATCTTGCATATAACATTTCTCAAACCTTTCGATGTCTCTACCAAGAAAAGGAGGTTGTCAGAATCCTCATCTTCATAATCCAGTTTGTACACAAGGCCATATTGAAAACCTTGTGTTGTCGTGATCTTTCCTCTCCCATATGCCCCTGCGAACACAAGAAGGACTGCATTCTTCTCTTCAACATACTGAAGGCACCACTCCAGATTTGTCATGTCCCGCAGTGGACGATCTGTCCTTAAAGCCTCAGCGTCCCTCGACCTATCCTTCATAGTTGTATCATCCTCAGGAATTTCGATGCTACTCTGTCCACCTGAGGATATTCCTAGCGGGTTGCTGGCCTTCTCAGAGGATAAGGATACAATAAGTTTCTTTGGTTTCGCTTGGTGATCGATGCCTTTGTCACGTTGCTGATCACCAGAGCCCATGGTGACTTTCAGTTTCTTGAAGGGCCTCTCACTCTTGGACTCCGCATCCCTGAAGGCGCTTGGAATAATAAGCTCATACGTAAATGTGGTTTTCAAAGGCCCAAGTCGATGCCAGGCATCGACTTTTAGGTTCAAGTCGATGCCAGGCATCGACTTTTAAGTGCAAGTCGATGCCAGGCATCGACTTTGTGTGCAAGCCGATGCCGGGCATCGACTTGCACTTAAAAGTCGATGCCTGGCATCGACTTGAACCTAAAAGTCGATGCCTAGCATCGACTTCCACCCAAAAGTCGATGCTTGGCATCGACTTTGCACCCTAAAGTCGATGCCTGGCATCGACTTTAAGGCAAACTTCGATGCTAGGCAAGTCGATGCCTTGCATCGACTTGAGGCTGCAAGTCGATGCCAGGCATCGACTTGAAGCCTCAAGTCGATGCCTGGCATCGATTTGCACCTGCAACTCGATGCCTGGCATCGATTTGCACCTGCAACTCGGTGCCTGGCATCGACTTGCACACAAAGTCGATGCCTGGCATCGACTTTCAGGTGCAAGTCGATGCCAGGCATCGACCTGAGGCCTCAAGTCGATGCCTGGCATCGACTTGCAGCCTCAAGTCGATGCCTGGCATCGACTTACACCTAAAAGTCGATGCCAGGCATCGAGCTGTACCCTCATTGGATCTGTATTTTTAGAGCTAAGAAAAATAAAAACCTAGAAAGCAGACTCTTTACACAAACATACAAAGGGAATCTTTTAGGAATCTTTTTTTATGGTATGATTTTGCCTACCTCTTGGTACTCTTGCCAACATTCTTCTTCTCCATCATAGTTGCCTTGCTTGTATGCTGAGCTCTGTGCTCCATAGCTGTCTATGCTCTGTTGCTCTCTGTTGCTCGTGGATTTTGAAAATGAGAATGATCTCCTCCTCTACTATTTATAGGCAATTGGGTAACTTGAACCAGAGACTAATTGGATCTAACTGAATGAGTCCAGTTGCTAACTATATCTGTCAACCAATCTAACCAGGGAATACCACTCACACAAATAGGCTGTTTCAGAGCCACTTTAATGAAATATTCATAGAACATTGCAACTATTTATATACATTTGCATGGAAATTACACTTCAATGGCAAGAGTATGGTATGTACATGAGGATGTCTAATCTCATGTAGAAATTTTTTCTTAGAATCTCTTGCTTGGGAGAAAATCAAGTCTAAGTTGTGTTGAATATAGGAGATTAATGACATCTTTATAGTGTCATCCTCTTCACTTTAGTTCATATTCACATTTATCTTGTAACACATTGTTGAAATGGAAAATCAATGTATGAATAAACATTCAAGTAAAGAACCTTGCAACTATTTATGTACATTTGCATGGAAATTACACTTCAAGTCTAAGTTGTGTTGAATATGGGAGATTAATGACATCTTTATAGTGTTATCCTCCTCACTTTAATTCATATTCACATTTATCTTGTAACACATTGCTGAAATGGAAAATCAATGTATAAAAACATTCCAAGTACCTCTTTTACACATAATTCTTTTTTAATATACTTTCATCTACCTCTTTGAGATCTAGCCAAGACTACAATGAAACCTAATCCTTGAAATCTTATTTAGTACCAAAGGTAAAATTTCTTCTTGTATAGTCTTCAATGGCACTACTACAAACAATTTTAATATATAATCCAGTTGGAACTCAACTTGGATATATTTTGATTCACTCACAATGCTAAGACTCAATGACTCATATCTAGTTAGAAATCAATTGTGTTTCTCATTTCAAAAGTGAATCAAATCTTTGGTTCCCTTATTAGTGTTTATTTGAGTAATTAAGTTATTTGATGTAATTTGATGTTTAATGTTATTTAATGTACTTTAATAAACTTTTGATTTCATATCTTCTTGATGTGACATTTGATGTGACATCTTCACTTGATCTCGGATTTCTACTTATTTAAAAAGGTCATTCATCTTCAGTCTTCTGTGAACTCAGTGAAGATGAGCTCAATCTTTTCAGTGGATGCTTGGGCATCAGCTTCTTCTGCTCATATTGATACAGTTTCGGATTCATTGTTCTCAGTTGATCCTTTCCACAGAAGTGATGATCCCTATGATTTAGGACGTGCTGATGGTTCCATGTTTTCTGTTGAGTCATTTAAGTTATCCAATTCACAGTGCAATGCTGCTCAACCAAATGCACCTCTTGATCTCCCATCTGATCCAACCATTGATCTCCCTTCTGACTCAAGTGCATGTGGAGCAACGAAAAAGCAAAGCAAGCTCAATCTACAATTTAAAAGAAGGCCTCGTGAAGTAAGTCAAAAAAGATTTAAATTTCTTACTTCAGATAGACAGATTGCATTGGATATTGTGAAGCATTGTTGTGGTTTGAAATGTTTGTATAATTTAGGAATGAAGAAACTAAAGCACCTAAGAGAAAAATTCCTCCATTTAGATAGTGAAAGGCAGGATATATACCTTGTTTCTCGCATGCAAATGATTGATGATAACATGTCAGTAACACGTGTTGGTTTTGAATATTTCTTTAGTCAAGGGATGCGATGTTGTAGGGCTGCATTTAAAATTGCAATGGGTGTGGGAAATTTTAGAATACATAGGGTTCAACAAGGGCTTTTGAATGGGGATCTCATTTTGGATACGTTCCATGTTGGGACCAAAGGATCTGTTGGACGTCATGCAATGAATTGGATGATGAACTATTTTAGCTTGCATTGTGAGGTTATGCCTACAACTGGAAGGTTGCACTTGTCAGATAACTTTACTCGTCGAGAGGTATTTCAAATATATAGAGAATACATGGAAAATAGAAATGAGAAGTATGTGTTGTATCGTCACTTTACTCGATTATGGAAGGAAGAGTTTAACAATGTTTCTATTCCTCGTAAAGTTAGAATGGGTGAATGTTCAGTTTGCGCCACTTTGAAAAACATGGCAAAAGGGGCTACAATACCACAGGAAAAGAATAATTTTAAAAACCTTCTTAACAACCATCGTGAGAGTCAAGATTTAGAGAGAAAGAAAGCAATTCATCATCGAAGTAAAGCACTCAGAAATCCGGAGCATTATATGTGTTTATTGATCGATGGTATGGATCAAAAAAAAACTTGTTTGCCACATTTTTATCGCATCCCTAAGGACATTGGAGATGAAGTCCTTGTGCAAATGCATTTGGTTGGTGCTTTGGTATACAATGGAACTGTAATGTCCAAGGTTTTCTTCACATATCCGAATGTGCATAATGATCCAAACCTTACAGTTACTATCATTCATCGTGTTTTGCAATCATGGAAGGGTCTTTTGCCACCAACTCTATATTTGCAACTAGATAATACTGCAAGAGAGAATAAAAATTCTACAATCTTTGGATATTTAAGCATGCTTGTTGAAAAACAGGTATTTCAGAAGGTTAAGGTAAATTTCCTTCTGGTTGGCCACACTCATGATCACATTGATCAAATGTTCAGTACTTTCTCTAAGAAGTTGGCACGTAACAATGCTTTTACTCTTCCGATTTTATCTGAGTTGATTTCAGAAGCATATACTCCAAAACCAGAAGTTCAACACCTCACACAGATTTATGACTTTAAGCACTTTTGCTCAATGGGCCTTGATAACAATGCTAAGGTTTTGGCTCCATTGCACAATATTAGTTTCAACCATGTATTCTTGATGAGGAGGGTTGATGAAATAACCCTTTTATTTGCAAAGCAGTATTCATCTTCTCTTGGGTGGAAGCCTAAAGAGGGATGCAGATTCTTATTGCAGGTGCCTAATTTGTCTACTGTGACAGTGTATGGTGCAGAACAATCACCATATGAAGATAAAAACAATACAGAAAGATGTGGAAATGTGGTTGATCAAAGTAAAAGCTGGATGCATGCACTCATTGAAAAGAAGAGACATATTGAGCGTGCAAAAAAATATGCTGGAGATCAAGATGTATCTTGGTGGGAGGACTTTTTCAATCATCAAGAAGAGATTATACAGTATACAATTGCAGGTCACTGGCCAGTTGATGTTCCATTCACATGGGATTTCTGTACACAAAGATCCGTGAATGTGGCCCAAGCATGTAATGCAGATGCACTTCAAAGTTTTATACATCCACCAGAAAGAAATATTTATGTAGGCCCAAGGATGACAAAACAGGCAGAAGCAAGATGGCAAGGAAATTTAATAGAGATAAATGTTGGAACACTTATTGCAGTTCTTGCTGATGGTGATGAGGCTACCAGACCATTTTGGATTGCAAAGGTTTTAGAGATAACTAAAGATATTGATCAGAGAAGAATAGAGGCTTTGATGGTGCATTGGTATTACACTAAAAGTAGTAATGCATTCACAGGTAAATATAACTTAGAAATGGTGTGTGATACTAAACGAACAGGTTCAAAAAAGAAAAAGAATATTCGAAGCACATCCACTCTTAAAATGGATGATGTAGATATTCTTGTTTATGATTGTTCCTTGACAAAAACAGGTCACTTGAGGAAAGCAACCATCAACATGATAAAACAAAAGCTTCCAGATGTATGTGGTACAGGAAATCATAGGCAAACAAGAAGAGTTGTGCATGATCCTGCAGAATTTGGTATGTACGTGGATGAAGACAGAGCTCTTGTGGATATAGAAGAAGAAGAAGAGAGCTCTCAATAGTATGAGACTGAATCAAGTGCATCAGATGATGAGGGTGTAGACATAGATCAACAAAGTTGTGAGATGCATTGAAGCTCTCAGACATTTTTAGTGCTTTTGTAAATGCCTCGAAGTAGTTTGGTTAATGAAACCATGTTTTGTAGCAATTTTGACTAACAATCAGATATCCACCCATTAAAAATATGTCTAAAATGTTATTTTTGTATAAGAACTATTCAGTTCTACATTCTTTATATAGATTTTAGACATGTCAATGTCCTATCATTTAGATTTTGGACATGTCAATGTCTTATCATATACATTTTGGGACATGCCAATGCCTTATATAGTGAAATTTTGACTACATTTTGAGCTCTTTTTTAATGAGAAAATGACAAAAAATGTCAAAAATCACATGTTTTCGCCGCATTTTTGTAATATATGTATACTGGTATAAAGGAATCTCAAATATAAGCTGCCATTTGCTTGATTTTTGACGAGAGTGTTCTCTTTTTACGACATAGTTCTCGTTTTTTACGACTCGCTGTTCTCTATCTGTATCTATATCTGTATCTGTATCTGTATCTGTATCTGTATCTGTATCTGTATCTGTATCTGTATCTGTATCTGTATCTGTATCTGTATCTGTATCTGTATCTGTATCTGTATCTGTATCTGTATCTGTATCTGTATCTGTATCTGTATCTGTATCTGTATCTGTATCTGTATCTGTATCTGTATCTGTATCTGTATCTGTATCTGTATCTGTATCTGTATCTGTATCTGTATCTGTATCTGTATCTGTATCTGTATCTGTATCTGTATCTGTATCTGTATCTGTATCTGTATCTGTATCTGTATCTGTATCTGTATCTGTATCTGTATCTGTATCTGTATCTGTATCTGTATCTGTATCTGTATCTGTATCTGTATCTGTATCTGTATCTGTATCTGTATCTGTATCTGTATCTGTATCTGTATCTGTATCTGTATCTGTATCTGTATCTGTATCTGTATCTGTATCTGTATCTGTATCTGTATCTGTATCTGTATCTGTATCTGTATCTGTATCTGTATCGTATCTGTATCTGTATCTGTATCTGTATCTGTATCTGTATCTGTATCTGTATCTGTATCTGTATCTGTATCTGTATCTGTATCTGTATCTGTATCTGTATCTGTATCTGTATCTGTATCTGTATCTGTATCTGTATCTGTATCTGTATCTGTATCTGTATCTGTATCTGTATCTGTATCTGTATCTGTATCTGTATCCGTATCTGTATCCGTATCTGTATCCGTATTCGTATCCGTATCCGTATCCGTATCTGTATCTGTATCTGTATCTGTATCTGTATCTGTATCTGTATCTGTATCTATATCTGTATCTGTATCTGTATCTGTATCTGTATCTGTATCTGTATCTGTATCTGTATCTGTATCTGTATCTGTATCTGTATCTGTATCTGTATCTGTATCTGTATCTGTATCTGTATCTGTATCTGTATCTGTATCTGTATCTGTATCTGTATCTGTATCTGTATCTGTATCTGTATCTGTATCTGTATCTGTATCTGTATCTGTATCTGTATCTGTATCTGTATCTGTATCTGTATCTGTATCTGTATCTGTATCTGTATTTGTATCTGTATCTGTATCTGTATCTATATCTGTATCTGTATCTTTATTTGTATCTGTATCTGTATCCGTATTCGTATCTGTATATGTATCTTTATCTGTATCTATATATGTATTCGTATCTATATTTATATCTGTATCTATATTTGTATCTGTATCTATATCTGTATCTATATCTGTATCTGTATCTATATCTGTATCTGTATCTGTATCTGTATCTGTATCTGTATCTGTATCTGTATCTGTATCTGTATCTGTATCTGTATTTGTATCTGTATTTGTATCTGTATCTGTATCTGTATCTGTATCTGTATCTGTATCTGTATCTGTATCTGTATCTGTATCTGTATCTGTATCTGTATCTGTATCTGTATCTGTATTGATGGGGGAAGTATCTCAACCCCTAAGCAACGATGAAGCGCGAATGACCTCCACAGGTATCCTTCTTTGACCTCTGCACACCAAAAATGCTCTTACTCAGAGCTTATGCAGAGAACTCCAGTGAGCTTTTGTAGACCTGTAGTAGACACCAAGGGCTTTCCAACAAAACAAATTTCACTTGAAATGGATGCTTACACAAAGAGAAACAATGTCTACAACATGAGCTAGTTGAATGCTCACAACTGCTAGTCAAGCAAAGACCTCACTTCACTCCAGCAAACTTTTCTCAGAGATTATACAGAGAATGAATCTCAAACTTAAGTCAACTTTAGAGGACTCTAATAGCTACCCAATGACACCAAAATCATAGCAAATGGATACATAGAGAAGGAGAACCAGCCCTTACAACAGAGAGCAAAATATTTCCAACAGAGCCTACACAAAGAGAGAGATATCAATCACACAACTTCACTAAAATGAATGTTGCTCCCAGCTTACTCAGAGAATGCTCCAGAGAATTGGTAAGCATAAAATAGACTCTTATAGCTATCCAATGAGACAAGAATTATATCAAATGGATACCATATGAGGGAGAACCAATGCTAACAACTCAGGGGTAGAGAGTTGCAACACTGCCTGCACACACACATAGATATGCCTACTAAAAGAAAACAAACAAGCAAGCAAGGGGGTTGCTTAAGCAAGGGGCTTTCTTATCACAACTCCAGCACTTAGTGCTCACTTTACATGAGCTAAAACTCCAAGAAGATGGCCCAAAAGAAGTCGGGATACATGCTTCTTTTATAGTGAGAGGTGTGCCCCTAAAATCTAGGAACTACCTTTCCAAATCAGCCTCCTAACTTGGAGGAATTAGTTGAGATGACTTGGGGAGTGGTTGAGTGACTTTTCTTGATGGAATCTCGTGGCTTTTGGCTTCCTTTGATTGCTCCACATGTCCATAAAAGATTCCCCACGAATTTTTAGCTTGAAGCTTGACTTTTAACACTCCCCCTCAAGCTTCAATTCTTCATCCTCATCCAAGCTCCTTCATGTTGATGCATTGCTTGAATTTTGAAATCTTCATCCCATCCAAAGCCTTTGTAAACATGTCCGCAACTTGGTCCTTAGTACCAATATGATCTACTGAAACTTCCTTGGATATCACCTTTTCCCTTATGAAGTGATAGTGCACTTCAATATGCTTGGTTCTAGCATGATAGACAGGGTTCGATGCTAGATGAATGCTACTCATGTTGTCACAAAAAATTGGATATGTGTCAACCTGCAAATTAAGCTCCATAAATAACTTCTTAATCCACATTAGCTCACTGTGACTTGAGCCAAAGCTCTATACTCAGCCTCGGTGGAAGATAATGCCACCGTGGGTTGCTTCTTTGAAATCCATGAGATGATCTTGCTACCTAGCATGACTAGGTAACCACTTGTACTCCTTCTATCTTCCTTCGAACCGGCCCAATCGGCATCGGAACAAGCTTTGACCTGCATATCATCATCAAATGAGTAGAACAATCCTTCATTTATAGTGGCTTTGAGATATCGCAACATTCTTCTTGCAGCTTGCAAGTGTGTAGTCCTTGGACTATGCATAAATTGTGATAACACTCCAACTCCATATGCTATGTCAGGCCTGGTTATTGTGGCATAATTGAAAGAGCCTACAATAGATCGATACAAAGTTACATCCTCTAATGGATCTCCATCAATGGAGCTTAGCTTTACATTAACTTCCATGGGATTTGAAATAGGCTTGCAATGTAGCATCCCAAACCTCTCAAGTAGGTCTAGAATATACTTCCTTTGTATGAGCATAATACCTTCTTCTTTGTATACAACTTCAATGCCAAGAAAATACCTAAGATCTCCAAGATCAGAGATCCTAAACTCCTTTCCAAGCTTTGCCTTGATCTCCTCAATGCCCTTTGTATCATTACCTGTAATGATAAGATCATCTACATACACGCACATGTAGACCACAAGTTCTCCTCTTTGTTTGATGAAGAGAGATGGATCCGCCTTGCATTGATTGTAACCACATTTGATCAAATAGTCCACCAATCTTTGGTTCCAAGCCCTTGGAGCTTGCTTTAGGCCATAAAGTGCCTTCTTCGACCTACAAACATGATGTGGAAACTCTTTATGAACAAAACCTAGTGGTTGCTCCATGTATACCTCTTCTTCCAAGTCTCCATTGAGAAAGGCATTCTTGATATCCAATTGGAAGAGCTTCCATCCTTTGCTAGCAGCCATTGCAATGAGTGTCCTAATGGTGCTCATCTTTGCCACGGGGCTGAATGTCTCTTCAAAGTCCACTCCTTAGGTTTGTGCAAAACCCTTGGCCACCAATCTTGCTTTGAACCTAGAAATAGATCCATCTGAATTCCTCTTTACTTTATACACCCACTTATTACCTATTACCTTCATGTTCTCCTTCTTGGGCACTAGAGTCCATGTTTGATTTTCCTCAAGTGCGTCGATCTCTTCTTGCATTGCCTCTTTCCATTCGGTGTACCTGCTTGCATCTTCATAGCAATCGGGCTCATGATCTTCTACTACTTTGTTCATATATGCATAATGTGTTGCCATGTATGAATCATAAGTAAACCTTTGAGTTGGATACTTAACTCTAGAAGACTTCCTTTCTTCACCTTTTGGAGGAATAAACCTCCTTTGCCTTGGGAACTTGATCTCTTTCTTTGACGTGGCTTCTTTCTCCATCATGTGTCCTTCACCATCTTCAACTTCATTACCTTCTTCATCCAACTCCACCAATGTTGCTTTGCCTTTGTTGATTGATTGTGCTTCATAGCTTGATGAAGATCTCCCCCTCCATGGTGAGTTCATGCTTGAACTATCTTCATTGATGGAACACCTTGGGCCGCTTAGCTCTAGGTCAATTTGGTCTTCATCATGTCCATGCTTTTCTTCTTCATAGTCCTGCATACAATCATACTTCTTATACCAAGGGAGTAGCTCATCAAATGCTACATCCCTTGATATCCTCAAGTCCTTTGTGTTTGGGTTGAAGCACCTGTAACCTTTATGATCATTTGAATATCCTAGAAACACACACTTTTCTGCCTTTGGTTGTAGCTTGTGCCTCAATTCACTTGGCACATGTACATAACAAGTACATCCAAATATCTTCAAGTGGGAAAGATCAGGTTTCTTACCATAATAGGCTTGATATGGTGTCAAGCCATGGATCCCTGAGGTAGGAGCCCTATTCATAAGATACACGGCGGTATTTACTGCATCACTCCAAAACATGTTAGGTACATTCATCTCATTAAGCATTGCTCTAGCGATCTCGGCAATGTATCTATTTTTTCTCTCTGCTACTCCATTTTGTTGGGGGGTGTACCTGCATGTTACTTGCCTCTTGATGCCTTGATCCATTAAAAAATCAGAAAACTCATTGGAGAAATATTCTCCCCCTCCATCGGACCTTAGCTTCTTGATATATGTACCTGTTTCCTTCTCTACCATTGCCTTGAATGCTTTGAAACATGTAAACACATCTGATTTGTTTTTGATGAAATAAACCCAAACCATCCTTGTGCAATCATCTATAAAAGTGACAAAGTACTTGTTACCTCCAATGGATTGCTCTTTCGTTGGCCCCCACACATCTGTATGTATCAACTCCAATGGATGTTGGCTTATGTAGCCACTCTTCTTGAATGGAAGTCTCGCTTGCTTCCCTAGTTGACAAGATTCACATAAATGCTTCATACCTTGTCCTTGGAAGTTGGGAAGACCTTCAACCAGCCTCTTGAATTGCATTTCCTTCATTCTTTGTATGTTGATGTGACCTATCCTCTTGTGCCACAAGTCCAACTCCGAAATCCTCTTGTTTCCATATGTGAAGTAGACATGTTGAGTAGAATGAGAATTTACCTCCAAAGTGAAGAGTCTCCCTTGCTTCTTTCCTCTTGCTATGACCTTGTAACCTTGCTTAGGGTTCTCCACAAAGCATCCACCTTTGTTGAACCTTACTTGATAGCCTCTTTCAACCATTTGCCCAACGGACACCAAGTTCTTTGTGATGGTAGGTACATGCAAGACATCCTTGAGACATCTTCCTTCCTCCTTGTCATCCAAAGCTACATCTCCAACATGGGAGATCTCATGGGCTGTATCATCACCTGTTTCTACATGTCCTTTACCTTTGGGAACATGTAGATTAGTAAACCAAGAAGCATTGCAACTCATATGGTTGCTACATCCACTATCAATATACCAAGTGTTATCTACTTTGCTTGAATTCCCATTCATGTGCATCATCAAGAGATTGTCATTTTCTGAACTTGTAGAAGCATAATTACCTTGGCCTTTGTATGAAGAACCTTGATTATAGTTCCTTTGGTTTCCTCCTTGGTAGCAATCTCTAGCATAGTGGCCAAACTTGCCACATATGTAACATCCTTCGCCATCTTGATTCCTGTTTTGTTGATGTCGTCCTCCTCTTCCTCTTGTTCTTCCTCTCCCTCTTTGTGATGAGGTGCCTTGGTCATGTCCTTGATTTCTTGAGTGGCCTTGCCTTCCTCCAAACCTTCCTTTGCCCCTTCCTTGTCCTTGTCTTCCTTTGCCCCTTTGATTACCTGCATAGAAAACTTGTGCATCTTTGCTTTTAGTTGAACTTCCACCTATGTTCATTTCTTCGGTGACCATGAGAGCAACCAATTGCTCAAAATCGGGAAGATTATCCCTTACATAAACTGAAGTGGTAAAGGGTTTCCACTTCTCATCATCTCTCAAACCATTGAGAGTATAAGCCACAAGATCGTCATTGTCTACGTGGCTTCCAATGGATCCCAATGCATCTGATAACTCCTTGACCTTAAGTATGTAGTCATTTATGCTACTCCCTGAGCTCTTCCTAAGGTTGTTGAGCTCATTCTTGAGTTGGATCTTCCTTGCTTTGGTGCTTGTTGAATAAAGCCTTTCAAGTGTCTCCCATACCTTCATGCTTGAATCCAGGTCTTGGATATGGCCGATCATGCTATTGCTAATGTGTTGGGAAAGAATAAAGATAACCCTCTTGTCTCTTTCATTCCATTCCCTAAAGGCCCTTCTCTGGTCATTGGTTGGATTTTCATCCAACCTAGGTCTTGGTTCACTTCCACTAATCAACCCCCAAAGGCCCTTGCCCATAAGATAGTTGGAGACCCTAAATCTCCATGGTTGATAGTTAC
>CM035412.1:43653009-43665509 GCA_020310875.1 Ceratopteris richardii | reverse complement strand
AAGATATATTGCAGTTGGAGAAGCAATATTCAAGTGTTGACACTAGTACTTGAGTGGACTAAGAGGTACATATTCTTATCAATTAACTCATACTAAGAGGACTATGAACAGCCCATGACCGCAACCCGGTCCCAAACATTGAGGGTCACCTGCAAGCAAACAAGAAGGAAGGCTGTTAGAAGATCATCTAGTCCACTTTCATCAACTTCATCAGTAAGGAGCATGGCTGGTTAGGTAGACTTGGAAACCTTACTATCAAGATTGAATATAAAATTTCCTTCTTTCAAAGGCCTAGCTCAAGAGGATCCTGACGAGCATATTAGGAGGTTTTTGGCACTATGCAAATCTAGAGGCTTAATGGGTAGGGAGGATGCCTTTTTGATACTCTTCCCTGCCACATTAGAAGGATTAGCAGATAAATGGTTCAACCAATTTGGTGAGAACCATTTTACAACTTGGGATTTGATGAAAGATGCATTTAAAAATCAATTCCAGCATGGGAATACTACAGAGATCATCATAGAAGAACTAGAAAATTTGAGATTGGGTCCAGGTGAAAAGTTCCCAGAGTTTGTGACTAGGGCCAAGGCACTAATGGCTAAATTGCTAGATCCACCACATGATTTTTTTGTTAAGAAATGGTTAGCTAAGCCTCTACCAGTGGCCACTCAATGCAAAATAAAGGAATTAGTGTTACTTACAGCCTCCATAGAGGAGTTCATCAACACAGCTACACAACTGGAGCAGATAAGGCAACAGTATGGAGCTACTTCTTCTCAATTACCATATTCCACAAAAATGGAGGATCCAGTAATCCAGTTAAGGAAGGAGTTGGAGGGCTTAAAAATAAATAAGCCCCACAGAGAGGAGGAGAATGTTGTAAGTCAGTTGAGAAGGGAGATTGAAGCATTAAAGCTCCAAAAGGAGGAGGAGGCCCAAGCAGAGGAATTGGCTCAGCTGCGACAGGAGTTGCAGGAACTCAAAGGAGGTGGCATCAAGAGTGGACTTTGGTGTTCCATGTGCAGCAAGCAAGGGCATATAGTAAGTGAATGTCCTCTGTTAAGTGTGACTTGCCAATTGTGCAGGAAAGCTGGTCATGAGGCCCAAGAATGCCAATCAAGGGGATTACCTGCAACAATATATTGGACCCAAGGAGGACCCCTGCCTCTAGCAAATGTAATGGCGGCTGCACCCAGTCAAGGTAACACTTACAACCCTAGACAGAGGAATAACTTTGCAAATGGGCCTAGAAGGCCAATCATTTGTTTCAGATGTGGAGAATGTGGGCACTATCAAAGTAGGTGCACTCTACCAGAAAATGCCCCTCCTTGCAGAAACTGTGCAAAGGCCAGAGACCACTATATAAATTGTTGTCCTAAGAATCAAGCCTCTTCATCCGGGCCCCATATTCAAATGATTTTTGTACACAAAGAAGAAATATTAGATCAGGTCAATGAGCCATCACCATCTACCAGGGTGGTGCAGTTAGAAAAAATAGAATCTTTTACATTGCAGACAAGAAATAAAGGAAAGGCTCAAGTAGATATAGCTCAACAACCAAGAATTGATGGATTGAACAAAGACAAAGAGACATCTGAAGACAAGGCCACTGCATGTGCAGATACAAGGCAAAAAGGAGATCCCATAGGTACTAGTGATGCCATTGGGCATGCATTCAACAGGGCTCAAGAGGGGTTTGGTAAGTCAATTGGAGCCCATTCTCTTAAGGAATCAGAAGCTTCAAAACTACTCAAGTCCATGAAAAAGGAGGTTAGTATTTTTTATTTAAGAAAGATGGATGGGAAATTCAGGTCAGAACTCTTGCAGATAATTGATGAGGCTTCAACTACAAGTTTGGTAGCAAAGACTGCTATTTTACATAAAGGTAAAAGTGTAGGGGAAGCACCCCTTACAGATTATAAAAGTCCTCGGCTGACAGTATCTATCAAAGGTCATGAATTTCAAGGAGTTATTGTGGATGGTGATTCTGGCATTAACTTGATGCCTGAACATACAATGGAAAAGATTGGACTCCACCCTTCAAGGCCTGCAAATTTCACTGTTACTTTGGCAGATCAGAGCAAAGTAAGGCCCTTGGGAGTGATCCCAAAAGTTCCACTTGAAGTACAAGGTAATCTTCATTCTGGATTTTTTGGTTTTAAGATTGCCCCAGGTTGAAGGAGGATTTCCCCTCTTAATTGGAAGACCATGGCTGAGACATGCAAGTGTCATTCATGACTAGGGCAAGGACACTATGTGGGTACAAAAGAAAGGGCAAGAGCTGACATAGATTCATTTAGAAGAGGGCCCAGATAATCAAGGAAACACCAGCATGATGCAAACAGTTGGCATTTGCATGGAACCAGAATCAGAGGATCAACCCCAAATAGATTTCGAGGAAGAAGAGGATATTCTAAATTGGCTGCAAGCAGGCAACTCTTCCTCTTGTTTTGGAGTTTTTCTTAATAATTCTTGCACGACTGAAGGTTATGATGAAGATGAAGAAAAAGTCCAGGTTGATGGATTGCGAGAGCCCATCACAGACCACAGAAGGGGTAGGAAGACATCCCTCAAACACCACTTGGAGGAGGATATGACAACTACAGATAAGGAAGTTACCAAGGCTAAAGGCAAGGTAAAAGACTCTAGTGAAGAATGTTCTTTCCCAATTCAAGAAATACCTGCAAGATGGATGCAGGACAAGGAGGAACACATTGAAATCCAAAATACCCCTGCTTATGAAGCAATGCACGAAAAGCTAGTGGAAGAAGCCAAGAATGAAGATAATATGGTAGAGAGAAATCCTCTCAAAGAAATACAATTAGGCACTCAAGCTAATAATCGGCCAGTTTTGGTGGCCACTTGGTTGTGGAACCACCCAGGGCTCCTTTTCAGAGGTTTATAAAAATGTATGCAGAGATAGCCAGACCACTGGCTAGACTTACAGGTAAGGAAATACCTTTTAAATGGGAAGAGGAGGAGGAAAAAGCATATCAAACATTACAGTCAAGGTTAGTGTCTCCTCCCATTTTGATCACACCTGAGTGGTCAAAAATATTTCATATACATGTAGATGTCAGTGCCTATGCAGTGGGGGCAGTGTTGACACAACCCAGGGAAGAATTTAAGGTGGACAGACCAATTCAATATGCCAGTAGAATTTTGACTAAGGCTGAAAGGAATTACAGCACCACAGAAAGGGAAGCCTTAGCCATGGTTTTTGCTGTCCAAAAATTTTGTCATTACTTACTGGGGGTAAAATTTGTTATTATAACGGATCACCAACCACTAAAATACTTGCTCAACAAACCACAAGCCACTGGTAGAATATGGAGGTGGTTATTGCTGTTCCAAGAGTTTTATTTTTCTGTAGTCCACAGACCAAGGAAAGAAAATGTTATGGCGGATCACCTATCCAGAATCAATATGATGGATCAAGCTAGTGGAATCAATGATGATTTCCCAGATGCTCATCTGTTTGTTGTACAAGCTCAAGGTTGGTATTATGATATCAAGAATTTCATTAAAACTGGTGTGTATCCAGAAAAGTCTAGTGTTGTGCAAAGAAAGAGACTTCTAATCAAGAGTAGACCATATACCTTCATTGAAGATAAATTATATAGGCAGGGAAAGGATGACAGGTTTAGGAAGTGCTTGGAAGAAGAAGAAGAAGTGAGGGAAGTCCTTCACTCTGCACATGAAGGAATAGGTGGTGTGCACCTTCCAGGGCATATTATGAGTCAGAGGATACTGGATGCTGGTCTATGGTGGCCTACACTCTTTAAGGATGCAGATGAATGGGGAAAGGCATGTGACGTTTGCCAGAGGTGTGGACCTAAGCCAACAAAGCAGAGGCATAACCCCTTGATTGTTTCCACTTCCTGGCAACCATTTGAGAAGTGGGGGATAGATTTTGTAGGGCCCATCTACCCTCCGTCGATTCCAAAAAGAGAGAAGTATTTATTGATAGCCACAGATTATGCGACAAAGTGGACTGAAGCTATTGCCTCCCTCGATTGCACTGCCCAAACTGTTGCTGATTTCATTTACAGTAGCATCATTTACAGGTTTGGATGTCCACTTGAAATTTGTACACACCAAGGTACTCATTTTGTGAATAAGGTCCTACAGGAAATTTTTAACAGGTATAGAATCCTACATAGGACCTCTTGTGCTTACTATCCAAGAACCAATGGACACACTGAATCAACTAATAAGGTATTAATTTCCATGTTAAGGAAGGAATGTATGTTACAGCCCACTTCCTGGGGCATTGCTTATCAAGGTACCCTATGGGCATACAGGTTAGCTTACAAAGAGGCCACGGGATATTCTCCATTCCAAATGGTTTATGGCATATTGCCAATGGAGCCCTTTGAATTTTTACATGGATCACCTAAAATAGCATTCATGCAGGGAAAGAAAGATTGTGATGTCTCTCAGAGGCTTGGAGCACTACATAAAGTGGAGGAGATTCGTCTACTAGCAACAAAACAATTAATAGAGACTCAGATGAAGAGGAAGGAGGCACATGATCGACATCTGTGGAACAACAACATAGAGCCAGGCATGTTAGTTCTTCTCCATAGACCTCATCTTCAAACACAAGTGAGAGGAAAATGGCTTCCACACTGGGAAGGACCTTATCGAGTCAAAACATTGTTGAATTGGGGTGTTGTGGAGTTAGAGACATTGAAAGGAGAGGCCTTTCCACTGGTCAACATAGCAAGGCTCAAGGCCTACCATCAACACACTTGAAGAAGTATGGATCACCTAGAACTGCAAAATCTGTCCAGGTTGTACATAGCTTTCTCATCTCATTTTGCTCAGTTTTAGTAGTTTTCTTTATCAATTTCATGCTTGTTCCTTGAGTTTTTAGTAAACCTAGAAGCCATTTCATAACCTCTGCAAAAGTACAATTTTTGGGTATTTTTTGGAAATTTTTTCTAGCATTTTTTATCCTTTTTCGATGTCATTTTCTGGCCAGTGGTTTTGAGTACAAAAATTAAGCCTAGCCCTGTATAAATTTTATGAGATTTTTTTAGATTTTTTTGGTAATTTTTTGGCATTTGTTTTATTTTTTCTCTAATTTTCTCTATTTTTGGATATTTTTCCAAAAAAAAGGCCCCCCTGGAATTTTCGGGTTGAGGGTGTTAGAAAAACAAGAAACAAAAAAAAAAAAAAAAAAAAAACTCCCCCCCCTCTCCCCCCCCCCCTTTCCTCCCCCCCACCCCCCCCCGGTTCTGACAGCCCCCCGCCCCCTCCCCCCCCCGGTTCTAATAGCGCCCCCCCTCCGCCCCCCATTCTGACACACCCCCCCATTAATTTTATTTATTTATTATTTTATTTTATTTATTTTCTTATTTTTTATTTTATTTATATATATATATATTTATTATTTATTTTCTTTATTTTTTATTTTCTTATTTTCTTTTTTTTATTTCTGTTTGGGCGTTCGAAAAAGGGATAGGAAAAAATTAAAATTAAAATTAAAATTAAAATTAAGAAAATTTATTTTTATTTTAGAAAACATATAAATTTCTATTATTTTTTTATTTTTTATGGCTCAAAGCTTTCGGCTCTGGATCGTGCCTCGAATGGCCATTGTTTTCAAATTTGGAGTCATTTTCATGTATTTTGGCACCTCTGGATTCATTTTTTGCATAATTTTTTCAAAATCCACACTTTTCTCTGACTTTTGGTCAAAACCCACATGTTTTGAGCACATTTATCACATGGTCTTATTTCCCCACATTGTCCACATGGTCTATTCTCGCCTTGTCTTACCTTATGTTTCATAATTTCCCATATGCACTCTCTGTAGCTCTACTGTTTGATCATTTTTACCCTCTCCAGACCCCATGATCATAACCCCAATCCCTCCCTTTACCAATCTGCCTAGCCACATCCTTAACCCTCCCAACCCCTTCCATCTCCGCCCCTCAGCCCTCCCCTCCAACTCCTTTCTATCCTCCCATTGCCCCCTTTTGCTTTTCCATGGCAAAATCCAACTTTTGGTTCTTCTCTGGTGCTTGTTCTATCCTGCTTTTGGTGGACTTGGTTTCTGCTCAGGTGTCCTCTTCACGATTTTGTAGCTCCAGAATCATGGTGTCCTATATGCTCAGAGTTTTGGTTGTAGCTCTCCGGGATGGAGAGCACATTAGGTGGTGGGCAACTGTTGAGCCCATAAAAGTCATATTGGTCAAAGTCAACCGCAATAAAGTCAACCATGGTCAAAGTAAAAAGGTCAAAGTCAAACTAGTCAAAGTCAACAAGGTCAAAGTCAAAGTGCTAAGGTGCACGTGTCAAAGTGCACAAGTAGTGCATAATTAATTGTCCACAAAGGGTAAATTGGAGAAAGTGGGTTGCAGGTTGCAGAGGTATTTCTCTAATTTCCCCAAGGTTCAAAGTGTTTTTAAAGTGTTTTGGAAGGTTCAGGTGAACGTTCTCTTATGTGCAAAAGTGAAGACTTAAAAGGAAAATATGAAGGTATGTGAAGCCGCAGCGTAGGCAGAAGTGAAAGTATGGCCCCCTAATTAAAATTTTTGGTTTTAGTCTAAAGTCACTACAGGACAAAACAGGGAGTCGTTGGTTGCCACTTGTGAAGACAATCTTGAGACATCAAAGTGAGCACCAAGATACTCTTGCAGTTAGTAGCGTACATGAATCAACACACTCAAATCAAGGCAAGGACTATTCTTGGATAATCCTAAGTGTAAGCAAGAGTGAGCAAGAGTGAGCATAGTCTAAGTCGAGCAAAAGAGAGAAGTGCAAGAGACACACAGTGTGCGACGCAAAGAAGTGAAGTGCAAGGTGTGCATGAAGAGTGACCAAGGAAGTGTGCAGAGGAGTGCTAAGCTTGTCCCCCAAGGATCCAAGGGTCTTACTGAAGTGTGCACGCGTCGACATAACGTATCCATCCCTCCCCCTTAGTGGAAGCTTGGTGCAAGGTGTGCACAAGAGCAAGCTTGTAGAAGGTGGAGGTTTGGTGCAGAGGAGGCCGGCAGCAACAAGTCCCTTGGGTATTTGGTATTTTGTAATTGAGCACTCTATGGGATTTTGCACAGAAGCATTGGTTGTATTGTGCTTCAACCTTGTATTTGTCTTACTGTAATCAATCGATAGAGGCTTCCACTGTGTATTTTCTCTTCTGGTCTTCCCCTTTTCTCCTACAAACACTCAAATCCCTTCTTGTCTAAGAATCCCCCAACAATATGTATATGTTTATGTATATGTATATGTTTATGTATATGTATATATATATGTATATGTATATGTATATGTATATGTATATGTATATGTATATGTATATGTATATGTATATGTATATGTATATGTATATGTATATGTATATGCATATGTATATGTATATGTATATGTACATGTATATGTATATGTATATGTATATGTATATGTATATGTATATGTATATGTATATGTATATGTATATGTATATGTATATGTATATGTATATGTATATGTATATGTATATGTATATGTATATGTATATGTATATGTATATGTATATGTATATGTATATGTATATGTATATGTATATGTATATGTATATGTATATGTATATGTATATGTATATGTATATGTATATGTATATGTATATGTATATGTATATGTATATGTATATGTATATGTATATGTATATGTATATGTATATGTACATGTATATGTATATGTACATGTATATGTATATGTATGTGTATATGTATATGTATGTGTACATGTATATGTATATGTACATGTATATGTATATGTACATGTATATGTATATGTAAATGTACATGTATATGTATATGTACATGTATATGTATATGTACATGTATATGTATATGTACATGTATATGTATATGTACATGTATATTTATATGTACATGTATATTTATATGTACATGTATATGTATATCTACATGTACATGTATATGTATATGTATATGTATATATATTTGTATATGTATATGTACATGTATATGTATATGTATATGTATATGTATATGTATATGTACATGTATATGTATATGTATATGTACATGTATATGTATATGTACATGTATATGTATATGTATATGTACATGTATATGTATATGTATATGTACATGTACATGTATATGTATATGTACAAGTATATGTATATGTATATGTAGATGTATATGTATATGTATATGTATATGTATATGTATATGTATATGTATATGTATATGTATATGTATATGTATATGTATATGTATATGTATATGTATATGTACATGTTGATGGGGGAAGTATCTCAACCCCTAAGCAACGACGAAGCGTGAATGACCTCCATAGGTATCCTTCTTTGACCTCTGCACACCAAAAATGCTCTTACTCAGAGCTTATGCAGAGAACTCCAGTGAGCTTTTGTAGACCTATATTAGACACCAAGTGCCTTCCAACAAAACAAATTTCACTTCAAATAGATGCTTACACAAGGAGAAACAATGTCTACAACATGAGCTATTTGAATGCTCACAACTGCCAGTCAAGCAGATACCTCACTTCACTCCAGCAAGCGTTTCTCAAAGATTACACAGAGAATGAATTTCAAACTTGGGTCAACTTTAGAGGACTCAAATAGCTACCCAATGACACCAAAATCATAGCACATGGATACATAGAGAAGGAGAACCAGCCCTTACAACAGAGAGCAAAATATTTCCAATAGAGCCTACACACCAAGAGAGATATCAATCACACAACTTCACTAAAATGAATGTTGCTCCTAGATTACTCAGAGAATGATCCAGAGACTTTGTGAGCATAAAGTAGACTATAATAGCTATCCAATGAGACAAGAATTACATCAAAGGGATACAATATGAGGGAGAACCAATGCTAACAACTCAGGGGTAGCGAGTTGCAACACTGCCTGCGCACACACATAGATATGCCTACTAAAAGAAAACAAACAAGCAAGCAAGGGGCTAGCTTAAGCAAGGGGCTTGCTTATCACAACTCCAGCACTTAGTGCTCACATTACATGAGCTAAAACTCCAAGAAGATGGGCCAAAAGAAGTCGGGATACATGCTCCTTTTATAGTGAGAAGTGTGCCCCTAAAATCTAGGAACTACCTTTCCAAATCAGCCTCCTAACTTGGAGGACTTAGTTGAGATGACTTGGGGAGTGGTTGAGTGACTTTTCTTGATGGAATCTCGTGGCTTTTGGCTTCCTTTGATTGCTCCACATGTCCATAAAAGATTCCCCACGAATTTGTAGCTTGAAGCTTGACTTTTAACACTCCCCCTCAAGCTTCAATTCTTCGTCCTCATCCAAGCTCCATGTTGATGCATTGCTTGAATTTTGAAATCTTCATCCCATCCAAAGCCTTTGTAAACATGTCCGCAACTTGGTCCTTGGTACCAATATGATGTACTGAAACTTCCTTGGATATCACCTTTTCCCTTATGAAGTGATAGTGCACTTCAATATGCTTGGTTCTAGCATGATAGATAGGATTCGATGCTAGATGAATGCTACTCATGTTGTCACAAAAAATTGGATATGTGTCAACCTGCAAATTAAGCTCAATAAATAACTTCTTAATCCACATTAGCTCACATGTGACTTGAGCCAAAGCTCTATACTCAGCCTCCGTGGAAGATAATGCCACCGTGGGTTGCTTCTTTGAAATCCATGAGATGATCTTGCTACCTAGCATGACTAGGTAACCACTTGTACTTCTTCTATCCTCCTTCGAACCGGCCCAATCGGCATCAGAATAAGCTTTGACCTGCATATCATCATCAAATAAATAGAACAATCCTTCATTTATAGTGGCCTTGAGATATCATAACATTCTTCTTGCAGCTTGCAAGTGTGTAGTCCTTGGACTATGCATAAATTGTGATAACACTCCAACTCCATACGCTATGTCGGGCCTAGTTATTGTGGCATATTTGAAAGATCCTACAATAGATCGATACAAGGTTACATCCTCTAATGGCTCTCCATCAATGGAGCTTAGCTTTACATTAACTTCCATGGGATTTAAAATAGGCTTGCAATGTAGCATCCCAAACCTCTCAAGTAGGTCTAGAATATACTTCCTTTGTATGAGCATAATACCTTCTTCTTTGTATACAACTTCAATGCCAAGAAAATACCTAAGATCTCCAAGATCAGAGATCCTAAACTCCTTTCCAAGCTTTGCCTTGATCTCCTCAATTCCCTTTGTATCATTACCTGTAATGATAAGATCATCTACATACACGCACATGTAGACTACAAGTTCTCCTCTTTGTTTGATGAAGAGAGATGGATCCGCCTTGCATTGATTGTAACCACATTTGATCAAATAGTCCACCAATCTTTGGTTCCAAGCCCTTGGAGCTTGCTTTAAGCCATAAAGTGCCTTCTTCAACCTACAAACATGATGTGGAAACTCTTTATGAACAAAACCTAGTGGTTGCTCCATGTATACCTCTTCTTCCAAGTCTCCATTGAGAAAGGCATTCTTGATATCCATTTGGAAAAGCTTCCATCCTTTGCTAGCAGCCATTGCAATGAGTGTCCTAATGGTGCTCATCTTTGCCACGGGGCTGAATGTCTCTTCAAAGTCCACTCCATAGGTTTGTGCAAAACCCTTGGCCACCAATCTTGCTTTGAACCTAGAAATAGATCCATCTGAATTCCTCTTTACTTTATACACCCACTTACTACCTATTACCTTCATGTTATCTTTCTTGGGCACTAGAGTCCATGTTTGATTCTCCTCAAGTGCGTCGATCTCTTCTTGCATTGCCTCTTTCCATTCGGTGTACCTGCTTGCATCTTCATAGCAATCGGGCTCATGATCTTCTACTACTTTGTTCATATATGCATAATGAGTTGCCATGTATGAATCATAAGTAAACCTTTGAGTTGGATACTTAACTCTAGAAGACTTCCTTTCTTCACCTTTTCGAGGAATAAACCTCCTTTGCCTTGGGAACTTGATCTCTTTCTTTGACATGGCTTCTTTCTCCATCATGTGTCCTTCATCATCTTCAACTTCATTACCTTCTTCATCCAACTCCACCAATGTTGCTTTGCCTTTGTTGATTGATTGTGCTTCATAGCTTGATGAAGATCTCCCCCTCCATGGTGAGTTCATGGTTGAACTATCTTCATTGATGGAACACCTTGGGCCGCTTAGCTCTAGGTGGATTTGTTCTTCATCATGTCCATGCTTTTCTTCTTCATAGTCCTGCATACAGTCATACTTCTTATACCAAGGGAGTAGCTCATCAAATGGTACATCCCTTGATATCCTCAAGTCCTTTGTGTTTTGGTTGAAGCACCTATAACCTTTATGATCATTTGAATATCCTAGAAACACACACTTTTCTGCCTTTGGTTGTAGCTTGTGCCCTCAATTCACTTGGCACATGTACATAACAAGTACATCCAAATATCTTCAAGTGGGAAAGATCAGGTTTCTTACCATAATAGGCTTGATATGGTGTCAAGCCATGGATCCCTGAGGTAGGAGCCCTATTCATAAGATACACGGCGGTATTTGCTGCATCGCTCCAAAACATGTTAGGTACATTCATCTCATTAAGCATTGCTCTAGCGATCTCGGCAACGTATCTATTCTTTCTCTCTGCTACTCCATTTTGTTGGGGTGTGTACCTGCATGTTACTTGCCTCTTGATGCCTTGATCCATTAAAAAATCAGAAAACTCATTTGAGAAATATTATCCCCCTCCATCGGACCTTAGCTTCTTGATATATGTACCTGTTTCCTTCTCTACCATTGCCTTGAATGCTTTGAAACATGTAAACACATCTGATTTGTTTTTTATGAAATAAACCCAAACCATCCTTGTGCAATCATCTATAAAAGTGACAAAGTACTTGTTACCTCCAATGGATTGCTCTTTGGTTGGCCCCCACACATCTGTATGTATCAATGCTTCATACCTTGTCCTTGGAAGTTGGGAAGACCTTCAACCAGCCTCTTGAATTGCATTTCCTTCATTCTTTGTATGTTGATGTGACCTATCCTCTTGTGCCACAAGTCCAACTCCGAAATCCTCTTGTTTCCATATGTGAAGTAGGCATGTTGAGTGGAATGAGAATTTACCTCCAAAGTGAAGAGTCTCCCTTGCTTCTTTCCTCTTGCTATGACCTTGTAACCTTGCTTAGGGTTCTCCACAAAGCATCCACCTTTGTTGAACCTTACTTGATAGCCTCTTTCAACCATTTGCCCAACGGACACCAAGTTCTTTGTGATAGTAGGTACATGCAAGACATCCTTGAGACATCTTCCTTCCTCCTTGTCATCCAAAGCTACATCTCCAACATGGGAGATCTCATGGGCTGTATCATCACCTGTTTCTACATGTCCTTTACCTTTGGGAACATGTAGATTAGTAAACCAAGAAGCATTGCAACTCATATGGTTGCTACATCCATTATCAATATACCAAGTGTTATCTACTTTGCTTGAATTCCCATTCATGTGCATCATCAAGAGATTGTCATT
>CM035412.1:43620509-43643009 GCA_020310875.1 Ceratopteris richardii | reverse complement strand
GTATATGTATATGTATATGTACATGTATCTGTATATGTATATGTATATGTATATGTACATGTACATGTACATGTATATGTATGTGTTTATGTATATGTATATGTATATGTATATGTACATGTACATGTACATGTATATGTATGTGTTTATGTATATGTATATGTATATGTATATGTATATGTATATGTATATGTATATGTATATGTATATGTATATGTATATGTATATGTATATGTATATGTATATGTATATGTATATGTATATGTATATGTATATTTGTATATCTATATATATATATATATATATATATATATATATATATATATATATATATATATATATATATATATATATATATATATGTATGTGTGTGTGTGTATGTATATGTATATGTATATGTATATGTATATGTATATGTATATGTATATGTATATGTATATGTATATGTATATTTATATGCACATGTACATATACATGTACATGTATATGTACATGTACATGTACATGTACATGTACATGTACATGTACATGTACATGTACATGTACATGTACATGTACATGTACATGTACATGTACATGTACATGTACATGTACATGTACATGTACATGTACATGTACATGTACATGTACATGTATATGTACATGTACATGTACATGTATATGTATATGTATATGTATATGTATATGTATATGTATATGTATATGTATATGTATATGTATATGTATATGTATATGTATATGTATATTTATATGTATATGTATATGTATATGTATATGTGTTTGTTGTTACCCTTTGGAGTTGTCCTCTCCAATCATTTTAGCATAAAGGATCAAGTACACATCTTTAAATTGTCAATCCGGGATGTATGCAAAGACCACAGCCCCTTCTAGTTAATGGAATCCAAGAAAAAGAGGAAAATGACTGTTTGTCTGAGAAATTATGAAGATGAAGAGAAATATCTAGGGTTTTGATTATCTTGAGCTAAACAACAGTATTTTCAATGATCTTGGTGCCTTAAGTGTGCCATTTTCTTAGGAGAACACAAATATGAAGTCAAGTCTCAAAAATGATACCTGTATCACAAAGACAAGACAATCGCGATTCTGTGAAATTTGATAATTTTTATCTCCAGCTCTATTCTTCAGCACTTTCTCACTCAATACTCTAAGAATCACCTCTCTTCATTCACATTAATCAGAAATACACAACTGAAGCTCACAAATTCCGTGGATTACACAAAGAATAGACTCAACAAATCAAAGAAATTCACATGAAAGTAGAAAAAACGATTTCTTGCAGGAGAGCTCTTCATATTACTTGGATAGCAAAAATAATACAACCAACCCTCTCAAAATAGAGGAAATTATCTTTTATACATTTTCAAGTGTCCCTTTTCACACTTGAATTTTGGTCCTTTTCCCTTCTAATCTAAAAATATGCTATCAAAGAGCTTCCAAAAATTCTAGAAAAAATATATATGATTCTAATTTATATGAGGAAGACTTTTCCTCATTTTTACATCATTCGCATAAATATTTCTACAATTTTTTGACATTTTACAAATATTTCTCTTCAAAAAATTCTTCTTCTAACATTCTTCCCCTCCTAGACTTTTTGGCTCCTGACAAAAAATATTCTTGTTGATATATAATGAGTGCTTCATTCACTTCTTCTTTCTTTGATAAACCTATGACAGTAGATGATGACTTTTTCTCTCTGTGATGTTCAAATTATTCACCATCTCGAATAGAGCTTTTCTCCATTGTACAGCTGCTTC
This sequence comes from Ceratopteris richardii, assembly GCA_020310875.1. Lineage (NCBI taxonomy): Eukaryota > Viridiplantae > Streptophyta > Polypodiopsida > Polypodiales > Pteridaceae > Ceratopteris > Ceratopteris richardii. The sequence continues at coordinate 43,641,231 of CM035412.1, read as the reverse complement.
TGGTTTATCTATCATATCTTTCTTTAGGTATTCTATATATGCTGCTTCATAGGCTGTGAGTCTAGACTTTGTGACTACTGATAAATTTCCAAAGATTTCTGATTCTCTTTCAAAAAATCCATAATCAAAGGCATCCTCAAAAATCTGAAGATAAGGACTACCCAAAAATACTGTCCTGCTCTAACATCTGTATCTGTAAATGTTTCTATACATGCCAGTATGAGTTGCATAACTCTGATTAGTAATATACAAGTTGGATCATTGACATCTTTATATGTAGATATGACAGACTCTGATGTGTCAACCATATATTTCTTTGTTGGCCATGTTCCTGCTTTAGGTCCTGCTATCTTTGGAGAGTTCAGCCATTTTGCTGGAATCTGTCCTGCATTTCTTCTTTCCCAAAACACAGTCCATTCCCTTCTTCTTGCTACTGGACAATAGGCTAGATTTATCTTTAGCTGAATAGGTGCCTCTCTCCAGATTTTCTTGCATTCTTTGTTGGCATCTAACCACCTGTTCCTCCATTTAGGATTGGCTTTTTCAAATAATTCCTTAGTTACATTGATATCCTCTTCATATTCCAAATACTTGTTTGATGACAATCCTACCCTTGCAAGTTGGTAATTTTTAATACTTCCAATAATCATGCAAAAAGGTATACCCAGGCCATCGGCTGCCCAATGGTGTTGGTCTGGATTTATTCCTTTGTTGAGAGCAAAATTCACAATTTGTTCTTCATATTCATTATACATTTTTCTGATAAATTCCATTCTAGATTCTCTATCTGTTAAAAGCTTCTGAACAAACTCATTTGAGTACTCCTCAACTGCTGCTTTGTTTTCTTGTTCATCAAAGTGTTGAGGTTTGTTATCATCTCCCCCTTCATACTCTTCTGCTTGTGTAGTCTCTACCTGCTCTTCAACCTGGCTTTGTGGATTTCCCAATTTCTTTTGTAGCTCCTCCACCATCAACATTAAGCTTCTATTCTGAGATGTCCACAACTCTCTTTCTGATTTCCACTCACTTCTTTCTTTTTCTATACTCAACTGCCAATCACTCCTCTCTTTTGCTATATCCAAATATAGTTTATTATAACCTCGCATTGAGCTGGCAGCATGTACACTGGCTTGTTTTTCCAATTCCTTGGCTTCCTTCAGTTCTTCTTGTAGTCTTAGAATTTCTTTGTTCAATTCCTCCCTCTCATCCTATGTTACTTGTACAATCTTGCTCTCTTATTTTATTTGACCTTCTTCCATTAATAACCTGTTTATTTCTTCATTTGCTTTGACCATAATCTGATATGAGCTTTGAAGTGTTCTGTATCTTCCTTCTATTTTCTTCAGCTCCATTTCTATTTTGCTACTATGCTCTATCTACTTTGCAAATTTGTCTTCAAGAAATTGAATTTTATTGTGTTGTTGAGCCTCCAATGCTTCCAATGAATTTATCCTTTTAGTCAAATCCTCAATTCTTTCCTGGAAAATCCTCAATTGTTCCTCTAATTGTTCATTTTCTTTCTTTTGCTCATTAATGATTCTATTGCCTTTCACAAACTCTGATTCAGCCACCATTCCTGATATGATCATGTTTCTACTAAATGGTCTGAACTGCTGTATATTGCTCATGATTACTTTACAAGCAGACCTGATATCCTTGGCTATCCTTTCTAACCCAGCTTCTAGTTCCACTTGCTTTACTTCTATCTGCTTTTCTTCTTTGCAGTCATTATCTTCTTCATCTTCTTCCTCATATTCTATGACCTGGTTCTTTTGTTCTTCATAACCCTATTCTGCTTTCATTTCTTCTTTGTTTGTAGCATCTTCCTCATACTCTAATGTCTGCTCCTCTTCCTTCTCATGATCTGATATTTCTTTAATTATCTCTATCTCTTCTGCCTTCTTTTTCTCCATTCCCTATTGTTTCTCTTCAAGGACTTGTCCTTCCTTTTCCTCTACTTTAGTATCCTGAGTTAAGGTTGAATCAATCTCCACAGAGAGCTTTATTTGATCATTGATTATCTGCTCCTTTTGTCCCTCCTCTTACTCATCTATATCCATAAGGTCCAAGTCTTCTTCTTTTTCCTCATCTTCTGTAGTTGTGAACTCCTCATTATGATTTAGGTCATAAAGTATATCTTCTATGCTTTGGTTTATTTCTTTTTTTGTATTCCCTTCTTTCACTTCTTTGAAATTCATATTTTCTAATACCTCCTTAGTTTCCTCAATTTGATCTTTGTCTTCTTTCTTGTGTACTGAGCTGCATATCTGAGCTTCCTTTTCTACTTCTAACTTTTCCTCATTAAATTTGAAATAGGTTTGTTGTGATGGTTTTGTCCATACTACTTTAAACCCTGAGTCCACCAATCCACTACTGAACTCTTTTCTTGCTTCAACCTCTTCTTCCATCATCATTGCTTTACCTTTTAGTATCCTCTTTTCTTCTCCAGGACTAACCTGGTTGGCTGCTTCTTGTTGGATCTGTTTTCCTTGTGACTTCTCACTCAAATCTTCAGATGTTTTACTTTTTTCAGAGGCTTGTACTCACACAATGGTGTGTTAGGTATTGAGAAATTTAGACTTTTCAAAAGGAAGTTTTCAATGTCACCATCCGAATCTGAAGAAAACTGTGAGGAACCAGCTATCCCACTAGCTATCCCTGATTTGTTCATTCTTTGCTCTACTAATACAATGGATTCCTCCTGCTTTTTTTCTTCTACTGACAATTTTTCTGTCTCCTTTCTTTGTGCTTGTTCAACTTGTTAAATGTGGTACTAACCGTCAGAGACGCGTTTAAACATCTACTTTGGTTCTTGGGAGTGGAAGGGGTCTGTTAGACAGAGGCCGTGTTCTTGATTTTCCCAAACTAACCACTTCACACACAGCAATATACTAATGCTCAAGAACTCGATCAAGAATCTACTACACTTACACTCTTTCAGTACGCAATCAAACTCTTCCAAAGTTTACCAAACACACACTAGCTAATGCTCTCTTCAGCGTACAGCGCAGGAACTAGTCAGTACCGTAATGCAGAATGACTTTATTAACTCAAGAACTGCTCCGAATACAAAACACTGTAACAATAGAGATAATAACAGTGATTCAATCTTTACTGAATAGGTGCATACAATAAACCAGAACCGAAAGACACAGAAGACTCACAACTCTTAACACACAGTACTGAATGTAGATTCCGTGCCCAACTTAAGGCGAGCCATACTGTAACTTAATTCTTCCCGTGCAATAGCGGATCGTTAACACCGAAGACAACCACAATACGTCTTAGAGTTCTCAAACACACTACAGTTACTACACCAACTTCACCGTCTAGACAGAGATTCACCCACCGAACAGGTATTGATAACCACGCAAGACCGAGACGAGATCAGAATACTCAACCTTACCTAAACGCACAATACTAGAACTGTCATTACTGGAGCACAGGATCAATCACAACTTACAGAACATCACAACAGAAAGGCACAATGGTACTCAAAGTTAACAGAACAGTCACAACGGCACATCACTGACAATCACCCAGACAAACAGTCTGGTGATCCACCGATTGTCACCGAGCGCCTCTTTTTTATTCATTTATATAAAGAGTACAAATATCTTGGTAACAACCTTTCGTACGTGCGGAAACTGAAAGGATTTTGTCCTTACAACTTCCAATCCGGCGGCCGACTAACACTGGCACGCACGGTGGACTCGACACGCAGGTATATCAAAAGTAAGAACTCATGCTTCATCGACTATACCTTCTAAGTACATGGATCTTGCTAATCTAAAAGTTCGGGCTATTTTCTTCTTTAAAGCTATGGATCTTGCTAATCTAAAAGTTCGGGCTATTTTCTTCTTTAAAGCTTCTAACATCTGTTTTAAAGTATCTAGTTCTACTAATTGGGCATCTGTTTGTACAGAACTTAAGGAAATGGCTTCGGTCAGCAAAACTTTTGCCTGTGTCTGCAAAAAAGCTTCTTGGAGATAAAAATCGTTTGCTAGTGCCGCATCCCTGGATACTTTCATTTCTACAACTTGCTTCTCCATTCTGGCTAATCTATCTTTTTGAGCGTCCAGCCAGTTTTCCCTTCTTTTTATTTCCTGATTTTGAAACTGGATTGTCCTGGAGTAGGCATCTCTTTCTCTTCGGAGATCTGTTATTACCTTCTGTAGTTGAGCTTCCACTGTCAATTTACGTTTTAGAATGTTGTTTACTTCTGCAAAATCTATTTTGCATTTCTGGAGTTCTTCAGCTGTTTTCATAGCCAGATCATGCTGTTCTTGGCCTCGTTGTACTACTTCATCTAGCTGTTGTCTTGTTTCTTCTAACAAATTCCCTAAAGCGACTCACTCATCTTCTTTATCCTGTAGCTCTTGCTTCAACTGAATGATTTCGGCATTTGCATCATTAAATAATTCTTCCTTCTTTCTGAGCTCAGCCAATGCCTCATCTCTTTGACCGGAAACTGCTATCTGTTCGTCAATTCTTGCCTGTAACTCCTTAAGTTGTTCATGTAATGCTTGATTTTCTGCTTTGGCCACTACTAATTCTTCCTGGAGAGGACTAATGTCTGCCTCCAGCACGTCCACTTTGTGTTGAAATTCGTCTCGGATATTCTCTGTTACTTGCTTTATTTGTACAGGTAATTGTTGTGATAGTTGGATCAGCATTTGACCCATAGATGCTAATTGAGAAAATACGGGAATCGAAGGACTTGGAGCTTGAGAATGAGGTTGGGATGAAGATGCGGCGAGGAGCTGCTGGGAGTTCGGTGGGGACTAATTTGGTGATGAGGATGAAGAAGCAGTGGGTTCGTCTGGGACAATGGGTCGACTAGGGATAATGGGTTCGGTTGGAGGTTTGGGGGGATAAATAGGAAGAATAGTAGTTTCGTTGATTACCTTTTCGGTGGGTTGTGTAGTGTCATCAGGACCGGCAGTTGTCGACTCGACTGCTCTAAGCAATTCTTCGAAAAATTTGTTAATGATAGTTTGCTCCTCTGCTGATTTGTCCTGTTCGTCTTGTTGTTGAGATTCATTTTTAGAAGAACTGGCTGCCGAATCAACAGTGCTATCCTGTTCTTGTTGCTGCTCTGAAGAGGACTTCGTTGATGACTCATGATGCATGGAGGTTGTAGTATCGTGAAAGGTTTCTTCTTCGTTCGCTTCTTCTTCTTTGTTGTCCGCCTTATCATTTGTGGCTGACCCCTGTACTTCACTATCGGATGAACTGATTCTAATCCTTTTCCGGCGGAGAAGGTGGAAAATCTCTTCGTCTTCTTCTTCATCATCTTCTTCTTCATCGTCTTCTAATATTTGCGCAGATTCCTCATGGCGTAGGATGGATCCTCGGGGTGGTGGTTGTGCTGCTAGAATAGTCGGAAATAGAAAGGATATGATATGCGGTAGTCTGGACCTTGGCATATCACCCTTATTAACATGCTTGATGATTGCAACGCATTCTTTGTGAATTCGGCGAAAGAAATACGAAGCAAAGTTGATAGGTTCTCGAGCAGCTAAATCTATAGCGGAGTAAAAGAGACGAGAGATTCCATATGTACGCTTTTGGAGATTCAAAATGGAAACTAAAAATTGGAGTGCTGATCTCTCAGGTTCGGGGCGATAGAGGATTGCATATTCATTGGAGGAGTGTCTAGGGAATAGCTGGATCATGGTAGCTATTGGTAAATTCGGGCCATTCTCTCGTTCTTGTCGAGGGAGTCGAAATGCTTCAGCAAAGGCCTGGAAAGTGATTACGGTACGGGATGGTAGGCCAGTGATAGGCCAACTCTGCTCGGTGGCAGGTGTGGCAGCGATGGCGGCGATTATTTTGGGTATAGAACGGGTGGCAATCCACTGAATGCCAAGGCAGTTCAGCGAAATTGACCAAACCCCGGCTGTATAGGAACTCTCCTACATCGGCAGGGAGTCCGTCACAGAAAGCGGCGAAGTTTGCCACAGCTTCCATGGCGCACACACTAAACGCAAGCACAAGAACACAGGGCACCGGGTATACAGACAGCACAAGCACACAGTTCACGCAAACGCAATAGCGATTAACAGTGAACGAAAAAGGTTAAGTAGATACTTGGTACCAAGAAGCAATTAAATTCGTGAATCATCGCGCGATGTTGAGTTGATAACCTCATAACTTTGGTGGGCATGCAGGAGCGAAATCGATAAGGCAGGGTGGCTGTTAGTCATAATTATATATCAAAATGTGGATATTCACAGACTTATTTTATTAAGTGCACAAAAAAAAACAAAAACAGTAAAAAAATAAAAAAAACGCTGAACACGTCAGCGAGAGCCAGATGCTTGATGATACGGCCGCAACTTTGAACCATTTATCACCTTCGACAGAGGACTTCCGGTCAAAGTAGTCAACTGAAACGTAGTTGGGCCTACTTGTTCAGTAATCCGATAGGGACCAAACCATCGTAACTTGAATTTTCCAGCAGAACGATTCGATTTTGCATTGTAAAAGAGTACAAGTTGCCCCACCGAAAAAACTGGAGTTTTGAGATATCGCTCATGTGTTCGAGCTTGTCTTAACTGTACTTCCTGAATAGTTAGAAAACTTTGCCATCAATGCTCATCCAATTCTCTGAGTGTATCCAACCGAAATGACAGAGATTCTTCAGGTAGTAGTTTCTGAGTGATGGCTACACGTAAACTTGGCACAACAATCTCCATTGGTGTTATGGCTTCCAGTCCATAGCCAATTGGAAAGGTGTTAATCCTGTTGCTACCTTGTAGGTAGTCCGGTACGCCCATAATACTGCAGGTAACAGTTGATCCCACCTTTTCGGTGATTCCAAAATCAGTTTTCGAAGCATATTCAACAGGGTTTTGTTTGTACTCTCAGCCAAACCATTGGCACGAGGATAATAAGGAGAACTGAATTTATGCATTATCTGAAAAGAATGGGTGAGTACTGTCATTAAGTTGTTAGCGAAATGCGTGCCTTGATCTGTAACAAGCTCCAGAGGTAAGCCAAAACGCGGGAAAACATCTTTCATTAGACACTTTTGCCATCGAAACAGCCGTGGCGGACCTTAAAGCCCATGCTTCTGCCCATCTGGTAGTGCTGGCGGTGGTATTGTGACTATCTTCTGTATCTCGAGGCTGAATATCCGAACCGTCTGAATCCGTGTCGTCAGTCTGTACACTTTCCAGCTTGCCAATATCGTTCAGTATGTTTTTGATTTCTGTTCCGAACAAGCTACCTTCCTCCTTGGTATCAGATGTAGGGGTACTTACTCCAAATAGCAGTGACTTGACTAAAGATCCACCAAGAAATGGTAAACCGTCACCGGAAGACTGTGAACTCTCGGCCATTGGTACCGAAATAACACCGGAAGGTGTCGAATTTTCACCAAAACAAGGTGCTTTTCCTCTTTCACTGATTTCTTTGGCCAAGACGTTTCTATCCATAGACAAATTCAAATCTTGACCCAATGGTGTTAAATTAACTTTAGGCTTTGTCCTGGTAGACTTTGGAGTTACTATTTCTTCTACAGACTGTGCCAAAATGGCACCGGAATCTGTCAGAAACGTAGTACGTTCTACTGGAATACTACCGGGATCCTTATTGGCATTCTTCAATTCCTTGACAGCTGAGTTAGACTTATCTGCACTTCTACTTCCTGGAGACGTCCTTAGCAAATTAGGTATCGCCCAAGACTGTGGGTTTCTTCTATACTTCGGGTATGATTCACCGGAACGAGTAATCGACATATACTATGTTTGCAATACTTTGCGTACTATTCTTCTTTACGGTCGATTCACATTCTATGACCACTTTCACAATCAATCAACGAACATCCTTGATGCCGCTTTCGCACAAACAAACGGCAACAATCTGGTGCCACTTTCCCACAGTTAGCTGGCAACACTCTTGATGCCACCTTCCCACAGACGGCGCCAGTGTTAAACGCGGTACTAACCATCAGAGACGCGTTTAAACATCTACTTGGGTTCTTGGGAGTGGAAGGGGTCTGTTAGATAGAGGCCCTGTTCTTGATTTTCCCAAACTAACCACTTCACACACAGCAATATACTAATGCTCAAGAACTCGATCAAGAATCTACTACACTTACACTCTTTCAGTACGCAATCAAACTCTTCCAAAGTTTACCGAACACACACTAGCTAATGCTCTCTTCAACGTGCAGCGCAGGAACTAGTCAGTACCGTAATGCAGAATGACTTGATTAACTCAAGAACTGCTCCGAATACAAAACACTGTAACAACAGAGATAATAACAGTGATTCAATGTTTACTGAATAGGTGCATATAATAAACCAGAACCGAAAGACATAGAAGACTCACAACTCTCAACACACAGTACTGAATGTAGATTATGTGCCCAACTTAAGGCGAGCCATACTGTAACTTAATTCTTACCATGCAATAGCGGATCATTAACACCGAAGACAACCACAATACGTCTTAGAGTTCTCAAACACACTACAGTTACTACACCGACTTCACCGTCTAGACAGAGATTAACCCACCGAACAGGTATTGATAACCACGCAAGACCGAGACGAGATCAGAATACTCAACATTACCTAAACGCACAATACTGGAACTGTCATTACTGGAGCACAGGATCAATCACAACTTACAGAACATCACAACAGAAAGGCACAATGGTACTCAGAGTTAACAGAACAGTCACAATGGCACGTCTCAGACAATCACCTAGACAAACAGTCTGGTGATCCATCGATCGTCACCGAGCGCCTCTTTTTTATTCATTTATATAAAGATTACAAATATCTTGGTAACAACCTTTCGTACGTGCGGAAACTGAAAGGATTTTGTCTTTACAACTTCGAATCCGGCGGCCGACTAACAAACTATTTTTCCCTTATTTTTCTTTGTCAGCTTCCTTTTCTGCACTGGTTTTTTCTGAACCTTCTTCTTTACTACTACTGTAGTTCTGGTTTTAGGAGGACCTTGTAACTCCTTGAAATAAGCCAACAATTCTACTTCCTTTTTAACAAAAACCTCTTCAGTCTCTACTGCCATCATCTGATCATGCTACTCTTCATAGTGTTCCACTTCTTCTTGTATCCAATCCGTTGCTTTACAAGAGTAGTCTTCCAAAATTTTTTGATATTGGGCTTCGTATACTGCCCTTTTATTGTTTCCTTGAGTCAAATAAGTATACAATTGTTCCTTACTTGTCTGAGGTGGATGAGGTTCATTTGAAGACTGAACTTCCTTTTGAGCAGCTTCATGCTCTTCCTTTGTTGCTTCCTATTCCAATTCTACCTTTCTGGGATCCAATCTTCTCTTCTTTACAGGAACGACTTCTTCTGAGACTCCCTTTCTTTTCCTCTCTACTCCCCTCATGCTTGGTTGGGCTTCTACTTCTGTTATAGTCATCATTTTAGAAGGGCTTTTAATTCTTGACATCAAACTTCTAAAGTATTGAGCTTCTGGAGTCAATTTTAATTGATCCTCCATTCCTAAAATATGATATATGATCCTTGTTAAGAATTGTGCTCCATTCATGAACTTCCTTTGCTCCCAATGTTTGGGTGCTTCCTTCAATTGATCATGGATGTAGGGAGTTACATCCATCACTCCAAATGGCTTGGTCCTATCTTTATTATTAAACATGATCAGTGTCACTGGCTTGTGTGGCATGGTGTATCTAGGCAGTTTTGGAAAACAGAAATATTGAAGAAACATTCTGTTTGCAAATTCTTCATTCTCTTTTCCTTTGAAATCAGTGAATTTGGAATATCCTGCATAGGTTTCTTTATTCTTCTTGACAAAACTGTTGTACAGCTTAGTTCCCATGGAATAAAACTGGAGGGCTGCCGTGATATGTTCTGCCTTTATAGTAATATTCACTTCCTTGTTTTCTTTGTCCTTGACAAAACACTTGAAATATGCATCATTGCCCGTTCCAACCTCTAGTAGACTATTCATCACCTGTGATACTCTTTCAAAGTCTATGAAAAATAAAGGTTCATCCAACAGTCTGTGTAATCCTACTACTTTCCATCTTTTATAATTGACTGTAATTTTTTGGAATTTGTAAAATTCCTGGCACAACATGGTATACTTATGACCTCCAACTCCTACTCTGAAAATGTGTTGACCAATGATGCTAAGGGTTTCCTTTAGTTCCTTGGCAACCTTCTCAGCTTCTGGAATTTCCTGCTCTTCATCAGACTCTAGCTCCACTTTTTCTTCTATTGCTTCACTATCTAAGAACCAATGTCCTCTAGACAAAGTTACTGAGTCTGCTTTGAAGTCATGAATTGGTAGTTCCTTTGGATTCACCATTCTGAGGGAAATATAACATCGCAGAAAAGAAACCTCCACACACATGAGTCTCAAGAAACATAAATAAAATCACATTTGTCTTGAGATGTAATGAAAAAGAATGAAAATAAAATTTCATATGAATCCTGACTTCCTTATTTGTGTCATAGGTAAAAACTCAATTGAAGTAATCATCACATGTGTAGCAAGATGTCTAGTGCTCTCTTTCCTTTTAACAGCTCTTTTTTATATATTTTCTAACAATAAAAAGAAAAAATGAAAAAAGAAAAAATGAATGAAAAATAAAAACTTGCTAAATTACACTCTATATCTTGCTTGTGCAGTATAACTTATATAAACAAAAAGAATTACAAAAGAGTTGATATTTTTTTCTCTTTCTTTTTCTTTCTTTTTCTTTTTCTTTTTTTCTTTCTCTTTTTTTCTCTTTTTTTTCTCTTTTTTTTCTCTTTTTTCTCTTTGTTTTTTAATAATAATTTCCTCCACTTCTCTATCTTCCCCTCCTATTTCTTTTCTTAGAAAGAGGATGAGCTAGAGTCAATGGAAATAATTTCCAAGATGTCATAATTTCCTTCTTGTAAAATTCTGAGTTTCTTTTTTCTTTTTTCAAGAATCCCATGTGTGCATCAGATGACCATTATGCCTTTTCTTTCATCTGTAACTCTTCATACTTTTGGGCTATTTTAGTATCTTAATGCTTGTTTTCTTCCATTGAATTAGATCTGATTTTTTTACCCAATAATACTTGATTCCTGTTGACTTTGTTCTAGGAATAACACAATCTTCTTTTAATGAATTGTTCTTGGAAGTTTTTGGCTTCCATATCCATTTACTTCTAGAAAATTGTTTTGATGAGCAGTGCTTATGTGTACTTTGTATCCACATTCTTTCTATCTTGATGCCTAGATGCTTCTGATCATTCCACACTTTCCACCTTTCTTCTACCTTTCCAACACCTTTTGTTTCTTCAATTTACTCCTGTTGTTGATTGAAGTAGATTTAGTCATGAAGAAGTGGTGTTTGTGATTCCTTTGTAGCTTCTAGTGAAAAAGTAAATCCCTCCAATTTTGAGTTATAGATATCCTGTTGGTTTTCTTGTTCTTCATTACTCAATCAAAACATTAATAACCTTTTGTCATTTAGTGTAAATTTAAACTTCATATTTTCTAAATCCAAAATTACTTTACCTTGCCTGAGCCATGGTTGTCCTAAAATCAATTTCTCAATCATCATATGATCTGGCCATTCTTCACAATCGATTTTCATATATTCTTCATTGAACTTAACTTTAATAGATGGTGAAGACAAGCTTTGTATTATCTGACCTTCTAAGGTTTTGATAAATGTTTTACTTTCAGTCCTTTTTAAGTTAAACTTATCCAACAAAACTGAACTAATCAAATTTACTTGTGCACCTGTATCTATCAACACCTTGATTCTCTCATTATGAAAATTCATTGTTATAACAGCCTCTCCAGACTATCTCCTTTTTTTAACATCCTTTTCTTATCTGTGAGATTCCTTATCACATTACATTTCCACATTGATGATTCTATCTCATTCTGATCTTCACTCCCTAATTCTTCACTTAATTCTTCATTTTGATGTACTTTGAACCATTCTTGAGGGGACATATCACAATATTGACCATTTCTTAAATTCACCCTAGTTATTCTTCCTTTGCTTTGCAGATATAGGAAATCATTACCCCAATCTTGCACAATTTGCATTTGTCTCATAAATTGTCTTCCTAGGATGATTTCATATGAAGTGGATTGTGGGAATTCAACTATGGCAAAAGTATGCTCTATTTCTATTCCACATATTTCCACAATCACCTTTTCCCATATTCCTAGGGGTTTTTCTATGTGTCCATCTGCAAGTTGTAATCTCATTTTAGTGGGTACTAACTCATTTTTTCCCCATTTCTCCCAAGTTTGTTTAGTCATGATAGCCACTCTTGATCCACTGTCTAATATAACCTTGGCATGATTTTCACCAAATTGTATTCTCAGAGTTGAGTTTCCTTCTTCCCCTTCACAATATCCTCCTATTTTGTCAATAGGTATGTACAACAACTCTTCCAATTCTTGTTGTTGTGGATCTAGGTTCTTTGACTTTGTTTACCACTTTTTCACATTGTGTTGTAAATGAGGATTTTGTTTTACTATTTCCTCCATTGTGGTGTGGTATAAAATTGTACAGTGTTTGTCTATATTGATTTGAAAGGTTATTTGTGAATTTTCTTCCTGATCAATATGTTTTCTGGTTTCAGTTGCACTTGCTCCTTCAACTATTGTTTGATAATTTGCCTGCTTCCCCCATTTTGAGTTGTGCTTCTTGTATGATTTGTTTACATCTTTGCATCCTTTCATCTTCTAAATCTGGCATAGGATATGCCATCACATGATCTGTAGGATTTTGTCCATCTTGAATTCTTCCTTTGTATGCTCTTATCAGAGTCTCCAGACTTCGTGAATTTTTGGTCTCTTCCTGAGTCTGTATATTTTGTGGTTGGTTATTGTTTGACTGTTCCATAGTCTCTTCTTCCAAATTTTTACCCATTCTCATTTTTCTTTCCCATCTCCCTTTTTGTTTGTTTTTCTTTTCTTTTGGAAATGGAATTTTCTTATGTTCCTGTGCATGTGTCTCCTTTGTTGTTTCTTGATGTTTAGCTTCTGCTCTTGTTATAGCATTTACAGTTACCTGGTCATGGTCACTCAATTCTTCTTGCTCCATTATGTTAACTGTTTTTAATGTTATGTTAGTAGATGTGTTCTGTTGTTTTTTAGGGTTTCTTGGACAATCCTTTATTAAGTGTTCCCTGCCACAATCCTTACAGTAGGCTCCTTCTATTCTTAATGGAGGAGGTTGGGGGCAATCTCTAATGAAATGTTCTCCCCCACATCTATAACAAGCTATCTTTTGACTCCCTTTAAATTGAGGTTTCTGATTGGACATGTAATTATTGGTTATATACATGAATGTGGTTGTGTCCATTTCAATTCTCCCATTTCCCAAATCTGGGGCTTGCAGTTCTGGTTCTCTTTGTTCATATCCTTCCCACTCTTCCTGATATCCTTCATTCCAATGATAATCCTCTTTGTAATATGATCTAAATCTTGAGCTTTCTTCTTCTATTGGTGTGTATTTCACTGGTACTACATTTGTTGGTAAAGGTGGTTGTTGTCCAAGTACAGGTCTTGGTTGCTCAACAAATCCAGATTCTCTTTGTAAGTTGTGTTGGTTAACATATTCTCTTTCTTTAATGGGTTGTTTATTGTAGAAGCATTCTTCTCTAGTATGGTTTGTCCATTTTCTTTCCAATGTACAGTATTTGAGTGTTTTTCTATCTTGCAAATGTTGTGGTTTTTGATAAGGACATTGTTGAACCAAATGATTTTCTCCACAGTTATAGCATTTCTTATTTGTTACTATCCTGGTGTTTATCAAATTTGTCTTGGTGCTAACTTCTAGGGCTTTAGCAATGGCTTGTGCTAATTCTTTTGCTGGTGGGATTTTATCTTCATTTGTTCTAGGTTGATCATCTTGTCCTCTGTTATCCTCCAAATCTATTGCCTCTTTCACACATGCTCCTAGGTCAGGAAATCTCCTATAATACACCAAGGTTCTTAATTGTGCACTCCTCAGTCCTTCTATGAATAGAGATACTTGTCTTGCCATGGATGGTACCTCCTCTCTTGGACATCTATCAATGTATTGCTTGAATCTCCTAGCTGCCTCTCTGACATTTTCATCTTTTTGCTGTTTAAAGCTATGTATCAAGGTAGTTGTACTATGTTTTATTCTAGTTTTTGAGAATTCCCCTATGAAGGCTTCAAGGAAAGATTCAATATCTGAATACATTTCTTTTCTTAATGGAATGAACCAGGATAATGCATGTCCAGTTAGGGTTAGACCAAATGCTTCAAATTACACTTTGTAATCCTCTACTTCTTCTGCCCTAATTAATTGTCTAAATTCTGCAGCATGAGCATGAGGATCAGAATATCCTTCATATTGATTCTTCATGCATTTAGCTACTTGATAGGGCCTAAGCATTCTTCCATGATTTTGCCACTGATATCTCCTTCTGAATGGAAAATCATTTATTCCTTCTGCTTCTCTTTTAAAAGGATTTGGGGAAAGTATGTATTCTCCTACCTTGTTGTTGTTCAATATTATAGTGAGTTTCATTTTGTCTTGGCAAGTCTGGTTGCCCTAGGTTCTGTTCCCAAGGTCTCTTGTCTGCACATTGCCCTAAATCATTAGAGTTTTCTGGATCGTGTGAGAAGATGTATACACATCCCTGTCTATCCTAATATCTGCCATCCTTAAATTGTGCCACTGGTGTTATATTTAAGAGAACTTCTAAGTTTCTTAACCTAATGAGAAACTTATGCATCCCATCTTGATACACATAGGTTCCAAACCTATTTCTATACATATACTTGAGAATATTTCTATAATCACCATTTTTCGAAGGTTCATTAGTTTCATTTATGTTTTCCATGTTATTTTTTTGTCCTAAATCTTTTTCTTGTAATTCTCCTATCTCTGGCTCTATCTCCTTCCTTTTTAAATCTTGTTTAGAAGGTGTGATCAATTTATTACCAGATCTCAAAATCATCCAACTAATTCACGTTTCTGCGAAGAGAATCGTGTTTGCCACAATTCTGTGAATAGAATCGTCTTTTCTACGATCTTGAGAAAATTCTTGATTTTCTCACAATTCTGTGTAAATTGTTTTGTTTTTTCTTTTTTTTTCACGATTCTGTGTATTGGACTATGTTTTTTTCCTTTTTCACGATTCTGTGAATAGAATCGCGTTTTTCACGATTCTGTGGATAGAGTCGTGTTTTTGACTATTATGTGAATAGAATCGTGTTTTTCACGATTTTGTGAATAGAATCGTGTTTTGCCATGATTATGTGGATAGAGTCATGTTTTTCATGATTCTGTGAATAGAATCATGTTTTGCCATGATTCTGTGGATGGAATCGTGTTTTCACGATTTTGTGAATAGAATCGTAATTTTCACGATTCTGTGAAGGGAATCGTGATTAACACGATTCTGTGGATGGAATCGTGTTTTTCACAATTCTGTGACTAGAATCATAATTTTCACGATTCTATGAAGGGAATCGTGATTAACACGATTCTGTGGATGGAATCGTGTTTTTCGCAATTCTGTGAATAGAATCGTAATTTTCACGATTCTGTGAAGAGAATCGTGATTTTCACGATTTTGTTCCCAAAAAATCGTGATTGCTCACAATCATTAGAAACACGATTTTCTTATGAAAATCGCATTCTGGGAATCACGTTTTTGAGCTCAAAATCGCGATTTTATGTTTGATCTGAGAATCGCGATTCTGAGCAGATTCTTAAAATTTTTTGATCATAGATTTTTAAAGTTTTTGTTTCTCTAATAGAAGCACCTTATTAAAATATTAACATGCAATAAAAGATTTTAAACAAAAATATTATTTTTTCTCAAAAAAATTCAAAGAACTGAAAATCACGGTTCCGTGTTTTTTACAATTTTGTGTTTTTTTGTGCTCTTATCATCATGTGAAAACTTGAAATCATGCAAAGATTTATTGGAAGACCATTATCTTGCTTGCTTGATCAAGAAAAATCCAAGAACTTTGTAGTTGCAGGAAGTCGCGATTATGTCAGGTTCTCTCACTCTCTCTCTCACTCAAATGAGCCTTTTTTCTGAGATTTCATGCTTTTATAGCCTTCAGACAATCACAATTTTGTGTGAATTTCTCAGAATCTTCACTTTTCACTGTATGATCCTTATCCTTTAGCAATTTTGTGGTTTTGATTCACAATTCTTATCTTTTCAACAAAATTTTTTCCCTTTATCCTACTGATGAAAATCGCAATTCTGTACCCAATTCTCAATTTAATAACTTGATGCTCAATTCTTACTGATATTTTGAAATTTGATTTTCTTTACTCCCTCAACTTTATGAAACCTCTTACAAGCACTTACCTCAATACCCAAAAGAGCAAAATAAATCAAATTCTTTTTCTTACAGAAAATCGTGATCCTGTGAAGAGAATCGTGTTTTTTCTGAACTTCCAACTTTTGCACTTTTTGACTTTTCTTTCCACCTAGTCCCCTTCAGTGTTCTTCACCAACTCCAGATCACTTGTCACCTGCAATTATACACCATCAAACTCATTTAAAAATATTTTTGAAAAATTTAAACAGCAACTTCCACTCTATATATTTTTTATTTTCTTTCAATTTTCAGATTTTTTTTTCCCACTTTTTCTCCTCCACTTTCAACAACAATCCCCCAATCCAACTTTCTAAGAAAAAAGGAAATTTGTTTGAATTTTTTAATGGATTTTATGAATTTTTTTAGAATTTTTCCCTAAATCAAGGTAAACACTTCTCTTAGGGTTTTCTTGTTTAAAGATCCATTGATCTTTTGTTGCATGATTGGTTATACTCTTCTATGCTTGCAATCTAATCAGTTTAGGAGTAAAGCTCTCCAAGGAAATATGTGCTAAGAAGTGCATTTATCAATTCATGCAAAGATAAACTCAAACATTCTTTCCTTTTCAAGATGCAAATAAATCTTCTCTCAAGGTTATTGCTTTGCCTTGACTAAACAAATGGATCTTATCTATTTGCATATAGCTACTTTACTTGACTTTCCTCAATGCAATCATGTCATCTGTTCCAAGATTAACAAATTTGCTTGGTACATGGTCAAAAAGAACTCTACAAATGCAAAGATAGTCACATTTTACCTTCCCTTCAACAATCTTGACTCAATTTTTCACACACTTGCACTTTACTCTTAAAAAATGATATGAGCAACTATCAATTTGCAATCTGTATTTGTATCTGTATCTGTATCTGTCTCTGTATCTGTAACTGTATCTGTATCTGTATCTGTATCTGTATCTGTATCTGTATCTGTATCTGTATCTGTATCTGTATCTGTATCTGTATCTGTATCTGTATCTGTATCTGTATCTGTATCTGTATCTGTATCTGTATCTGTATCTGTATCTGTATCTATTTCTGTATCTGTATTTGTATCTGTATCTGTATCTGTATCTGTATCTGTATCTGTATCTGTATCTGTATCTGTATCTGTATCTGTATCTGTATCTGTATCTGTATCTGTATCTGTATCTGTATCTGTATCTGTATCTGTATCTGTATCTGTATCTTTATCTGTATCTGTATTTGTATCTGTATCTGTATCTGTATCTATATCTGTATCTGTATCTGTATCTGTATCTATATCAGTATCTATATCTGTATCTGTATCTGTATCTGTATCTATATCTGTATCTGTATTTGTATCTGTATCTGTATCTGTATCTGTATCTGTATCTGTATCTGTATCTGTATCTGTATCTGTATCTGTATCTGTATCTATATCTGTATCTGTATCTGTATCTGTATCTGTATCTATATTTGTATCTGTATCTGTATTTGTATCTCTATCTGTATCTGTATTTGTATCTGTATATGCATCTGTATCTGTATCTGTATATGTATCTCTATATGTATCTGTATCTGTATCTGTATCTGTATTTGTATCTGTATCTGTATCTGTATCTGTATCTGTATCTGTATCTGTATCTGTATCTGTATCTGTATCTGTATCTGTATCTGTATCTGTATCTGTATCTGTAACTGTATCTGTATCTGTATCTCTATCTGTATCTGTATCTGTATCTGTATCTGTATCTGTATCTGTATCTGTATCTGTATCTGTATCTGTATCTGTATCTGTATCTGTATCTGTATCTGTATCTGTATCTGTATCTGTATCTGTATCTGTATCTGTATCTGTATCTGTATCTGTATCTGTATCTGTATCTGTATCTGTATCTGTATCTGTATCTGTATCTGTATCTGTATCTGTATCTGTATCTGTATCTGTATCTGTATCTGTATCTGTATCTGTATCTGTATCTGTATCTGTATCTGTATCTGTATCTGTATCTGTATCTGTATCTGTATCTGTATCTGTATCTGTATCTGTATCTGTATCTGTATCTGTATCTGTATCTGTATCTGTATCTGTATCTGTATCTGTATCTGTATCTGTATCTGTATCTGTATCTGTATCTGTATCTGTATCTGTATCTGTATCTGTATCTGTATCTGTATCTGTATCTGTATCTGTATCTGTATCTGTATCTGTATCTGTATCTGTATCTGTATCTGTATCTGTATCTGTATCTGTATCTGTATCTGTATCTGTATCTGTATCTGTATCTGTATCTGTATCTGTATCTGTATCTGTATCTGTATCTGTATCTGTATCTGTATCTGTATCTGTATCTGTATCTGTATCTGTATCTGTATCTGTATCTGTATCTGTATCTGTATCTGTATCTGTATCTGTATCTGTATCTGTATCTGTATCTGTATCTGTATCTGTATCTGTATCTGTATCTGTATCTGTATCTGTATCTGTATCTGTATCTATATCTGTATCTGTATCTGTATCTCTATCTGTATCTGTATCTGTATCAGTATCTATATCTGTATCTGTATTTGTATCTGTATCTGTATCTGTATCTGTATTTGTATCTGTATCTGTATCTGTATCTGTATTTGTATTTGTATTTGTATCTATATCTGTATCTGTATCTTTATCTGTATTTGTATCTGTATCTGTATCTATATCTGTATATGTATTTGTATCTGTATCTTTATCTGTATCTGTATCTGTATTTGTATTTGTATCCGTATTTGTATTCGTATACGTATCTATATCTGTATATATATACGTATTCATAACTATCTGTACCCATATCTGTATCTGTATCTCTATCTGTATGTGTATCTATATCTGTAATTGTATCTGTATCTGTATCTGTAACTGTATCTGTATCTATATCTGTATCCGTATCTGTATCTATATATGTATCTCTATCTCTATCTGTATCTGTATCTGTATCTGTATCTGTATCTGTGTTTGTATCTGTATATGTATATGTATATGAATATGTATCTCTATATGTATATGAATATGTATCTGTATCTGTATCTGTATCTGTATTTGTATCTGTATCTGTATCTCTATATGTATATGAATATGTATCTGTATCTGTATCTGTATCTGTATCTGTATTTGTATCTGTATTTATATCTGTATCTGTATCTGTATCTATATCTGTATCTCTATCTGTATCTGTATCTGTATCTGTATCTGAATCTGTATCTGTATCTGTATCTGTATCTGTATCTTTATCTGTATCTGTATCTGTATCTGTATCTCTATATGTATATGAATATGTATCTGTATCTGTATCTGTATCTGTATCTGTATCTGTATCTGTATCTGTATCTGTATCTGTATTTGTATCTGTATTTATATATGTATCTGTATCTGTATCTATATCTGTATTTGTATCTGTACCTGTATCTGTATCTGAATCTGTATCTGTATCCGTATCTGTATCTGTATCTGTATCTGTATCTATATCTGTATCTGTATCTGTATCTGTATCTGTATCTGTATCTGTATCTGTATCTGTATCTGTATCTGTATCTGTCTCTGTATCTGTATCTGTATCTGTATCTGTATCTGTATCTATATCTGTATCTCTATATGTATCTGTATCTGTATCTATATCTATATCTGTATCTGTATCTGTATATGTATCTGTATCTGTACCTGTATCTGTATGTGATTCTGTATCTGTTTCTGTATCTGTATTTGTATTTGTATTTGTATATGTATATGTATTTGTATGTATATATGTATCTGTATCTGTATCTGTATCTGTATCTGTATCTGTATCTGTATCTGTATCTGTATCTGTATCTGTATCTATATCTGTATCTGTATCTGTATCTGTATCTGTATCTGTATCTGTATCTGTATCTATATCTGTATTTGTATCTGTATCTGTATCTGTATCTGTATCTGTATCTATATCTGTATCTGTATCTGTATTTGTATTTG
Source organism: Ceratopteris richardii (assembly GCA_020310875.1). Lineage (NCBI taxonomy): Eukaryota > Viridiplantae > Streptophyta > Polypodiopsida > Polypodiales > Pteridaceae > Ceratopteris > Ceratopteris richardii. The sequence goes on along the minus strand of CM035412.1, from coordinate 43,620,955 downwards.
TATCTGTATTTGTATCTGTATCTGTATCTGTATCTGTATCTGTATCTGTATCTGTATCTGTATCTGTATCTGTATCTGTATATGTATCTCTATCTATATCTGTATCTATATCTTTATCTGTATTTGTATGTGTATCTGTATCTATATCTGTATATGTATTTGTATATGTATTTGTATCTGTATCTTTATCTGTATCTGTATCTGTATTTGTATTTGTATCCGTATTTGTATTTGTATACGTATCTATATCTGTATATATATACGTATTCATAACTATCTGTACCCATATCTGTATCTGTATCTCTATCTGTATGTGTATCTATATCTGTAATTGTATCTGTATCTGTATCTGTAACTATATCTGTATCTATATCTGTATCCGTATCTGTATCTATATATGTATCTCTATCTCTATCTGTATCTGTATCTGTATCTCTATCTGTATC
>CM035412.1:43590509-43595509 GCA_020310875.1 Ceratopteris richardii | reverse complement strand
TGGTTGCTCCATGTATACCTCTTCTTCCAAGTCTCCATTGAGAAAGGCATTCTTGATATCCAATTGGAAAAGCTTCCATCCTTTGCTAGCAGCCATTTCAATGAGTTTCCTAATGGTGCTCATCTTTGCCACGGGGCCGAATGTCTCTTCAAAGTCCACTCCATATGTTTGTGCAAAACCCTTGGCCACCAATCTTGCTTTGAACCTAGAAATAGATCCATCTGAATTCCTCTTTACTTTATACACCCACTTATTACCTATTACCTTCATGTTATCCTTCTTGGGCACTAGAGTCCATGTTTGATTCTCCTCAAGTGCGTCGATCTCTTCTTGCATTGCCTCTTTCCATTCGGTGTACCTGCTTGCATCTTCATAGCAATCGGGCTCATGATCTTCTACTACTTTGTTCATATATGCATAATGAGTTTCCATGTATGAATCATAAGTAAACCTTTGAGTTGGATACTTAACTCTAGAAGACTTCCTTTCTTCACCTTTTGGAGGAATAAACCTCCTTTGCCTTGGGAACTTGATCTCTTTCTTTGACATGGCTTCTTTCTCCATCATGTGTCCTTCATCATCTTCAACTTCATTACCTTCTTCATCCAACTCCACCAATGTTGCTTTGCCTTTGTTGATTGATTGTGCTTCATAGCTTGATGAAGATCTCCCCCTCCATGGTGAGTTCATGCTTGAACTATCTTCATTGATGGAACACCTTGGGCCGCTTAGCTCTAGGTCGATTTGTTCTTCATCATGTCCATGCTTTTCTTCTTCATAGTCCTGCATACAATCATACTTCTTATACCAAGGGAGTAGCTCATCAAATGCTACATCCCTTGATATCCTCAAGTCCTTTGTGTTTGGGTTGAAGCACCTGTAACCTTTATGATCATTTGAATATCCTAGAAACACACACTTTTCTGCCTTTGGTTGTAGCTTGTGCCTCAATTCACTTGGCACATGTACATAACAAGTCCATCCAAATATCTTCAAGTGGGAAAGATCAGGTTTCTTACCATAATAGGCTTGATATGGTGTCAAGCCATGGATCCCTGAGGTAGGAGCCCTATTCATAAGATACACGGCGGTATTTGCTGCATCACTCCAAAACATGTTAGGTACATTCATCTCATTAAGTATTGCTCTATTCTTTCTCTCTGCTACTCCATTTTGTTGGGGGGTGTACCTGCATGTTACTTGCATCTTGATGCCTTGATCCATTAAAAAATCAGAAAACTCATTGGAGAAATATTCTCCCCCTCCATCGGACCTTAGCTTCTTGATATATGTACCTGTTTCCTTCTCTACCATTGCCTTGAATGCTTTGAAACATGTAAACACATCTGATTTGTTTTTGCTGAAATAAACCCAAACCATCCTTGTGCAATCATCTATAAAAGTGACAAAGTACTTGTTACCTCCAATGGATTGCTCTTTCGTTGCCCCCACACATCTGTATGTATCAACTCCAATGGATGTTGGCTTATGTAGCCACTCTTCTTGAATGGAAGTCTCGCTTGCTTCCCTAGTTGACAAGATTCACATAAATGCTTCATACCTTGTCCTTGAAGGTTGGGAAGACCTTCAACCAGCCTCTTGAATTGCATTTCCTTCATTCTTTGTATGTTGATGTGACCTATCCTCTTGTGCCACAAGTCCAACTCCGAAATCCTCTTGTTTCCATATGTGAAGTAGACATGTTGAGTAGAATGAGAATTTACCTCCAAAGTGAAGAGTCTCCCTTGCTTCTTTCCTCTTGCTATGACCTTGTAACCTTGCTTAGGGTTCTCCACAAAGCATCCACCTTTGTTGAACCTTACTTGATAGCCTCTTTCAACCATTTGCCCAACGGACACCGAGTTCTTTGTGATGGTAGGTACATGCAAGACATCCTTGAGACATCTTCCTTCCTCCTTGTTATCCAAAGCTACATCTCCAACATGGGAGATCTCATGGGCTGTATCATCACCTGTTTCTACATGTCCTTTACCTTTGGGAACATGTAGATTAGTAAACCAAGAAGCATTGCAACTCATATGGTTGCTACATCCACTATCAATATACCAAGTGTTATCTACTTTGCTTGAATTCCCATTCATGTGCATCATAAAGAGATTGTCATTTTCTGAACTTGTAGAAGCATAATTACCTTGGCCTTTGTATGAAGAACCTTGATTATAGTTCCTTTGGTTTCCTCCTTGGTAGCAATCTATAGCATAGTGGCCAAACTTGCCACATATGTAACATCCTTCGCCATCTTGATTCCTGTTTTGTTGATGTCGTCCTCCTCTTCCTCTTGATCTTCCTCTCCCTCTTTGTGATGAGGTGCCTTCGTCATGTCCTTGATTGCTTGAGTGGCCTTGCCTTCCTCCAAACCTTCCTTTGCCCCTTCCTTGTCCTCGTCTTCCTTTGCCCCTTTGATTACCTGCATAGAAAACTTGTTCATCCTTGCTTTTAGTTGAACTTCCACCTATGTTCATTTCTTCGGTGACCATGAGAGCAACCAATTGCTCAAAATCGGGAAGATTATCCCTTACATATACTGAAGTGGTAAAGGGTTTCCACTTATCATCTCTCAAACCATTGAGAGTATAAGCCACAAGATCGTTATCGTCTACGTGGCTTCCAATGGATCCCAATGCATCTGATAACTCCTTGACCTTAAGTATGTAGTCATTTATGCTACTCCCTGAGCTCTTCCTAAGGTTGTTGAGCTCATTCTTGAGTTGGATCTTCCTTGCTTTAGTGCTTGTTGAATAAAGCCTTTCAAGTGTCTCCCATACCTTCATGCTTGAATCCAAGTCTTGGATATGGCCGATCATGCTATTGCTAATGTGTTGGGAAAGGATAAAGATAACCCTCTTGTCTCTTTCATTCCATTCCCTAAAGGCCCTTCTCTGATCATTGGTTGGATTCTCATCCAACCTAGGTCTTGGTTCACTTCCACTAATCAACCCCCAAAGGACCTTGCCCATAAGATAGTTGGAGACCCTAAATCTCCATGGTTGATAGTTCCCTTTGTCTAGCTTTTCAATTTGAGTGTTGAAGTCTCCCATATCTAGTCTTTGATACTTGACCTAGCCCTTGGATAATGCTCCAATGTGTGTAAAATGAAAATGAGGCTCTGAGGTCACCTCAATCCAAAGCTTTCCTTAGATGGACACCTTGTGCTCTTTGAAACTTTGAGTAGAATAGCTCCCCCTTGATGTGAGCTACCTCCAAGAAGCTTTTGTTGATGCAAATCTTAAACCACCAACTCCAAGAGGTCTTCGTGCTTGTATGTGATGCCTCCAAGGGCCCAAATGCTCTGATACCACTAATGGGGGAAGTATCTCAACCCCTAAGCAACGATGAAGCGCGAATGACCTCCACAGGTATCCTTCTTTGACCTCTGCACACCAAAAATGCTCTTACTCAGAGCTTATGCAGAGAACTCCACTGAGCTTTTGTAGACCTGTAGTAGACACCAAGGGCTTTCCAACAAAACAAATTTCACTTGAAATGCATGCTTACACAAAGAGAAACAATGTCTACAACATGAGCTAGTTGAATGCTCACAACTGCTAGTCAAGCAGAGACCTCACTTCACTCCAGCAAACTTTTCTCAGTGATTATACAGAGAGTGAATCTCAAACTTGAGTCAACTTTAGAGCACTCTAATAGCTACCCAATGACACCAAAATCATATCAAATGGATACATAGAGAAGGAGAACAAGCCCTTACAATAGAGAGAAAAATATTTCCAACAGAGCCTACACAAAGAGAGAGATATCATCACACAACTTCACTAAAATGAATGTTGCTCCCAGATTACTCAGAGAATGCTCCAGAGATCTGGTAAGCATAAAATAGAGTCTTATAGCTATCCAATAAGACAAGCATTACATCAAATGGATACCATATGAGGGAGAACCAATGCTAACAACTCAGGGGTAGAGAGTTGCAACACTGCCTGCGCACACACATAGATATGCCTACTAAAAGAAAACAAACAAGTAAGCAAGGGGGTTGCTTAAGCAAGGGGCTTGCTTATCACAACTCCAGCACTTAGTGCTCACTTTACATGAGCTAAAACTCCAAGAATATGGCCCAAAAGAAGACGGGATACATGCTCCCTTTATAGTGAGAGGTGTACCCCTAAAATCTAGGAACTACCTTTCCAAATCAGCCTCCTAACTTGGAGGAATTAGTTGAGATGACTTGGGGAGTGGTTGAGTGACTTTTCTTGATGGAATCTCGTGGCTTTTGGCTTCCTTTGATTGCTCCACATGTCCATAAAAGATTCCCCACGAATTTTTAGCTTGAAGCTTGACTTTTAACATATGTATATGTATATGTATATGTATATGTATATGTATATGTATATGTATATGTATATGTATATGTATATGTATATGTATATGTATATGTATATGTATATGTATATGTATATGTATATGTATATGTATATGTATATGTATATGTATATGTATATGTATATGTATATGTATATGTATATGTATACGTATATGTATATGTATATGTATATGTATACGTATATGTATATGTATACGTATACGTATATGTATACGTATATGTATATGTATACGTATATGTATATGTATACGTATACGTATACGTATATGTATATGTATATGTATATGTATATGTATATGTATATGTATATGTATATGTATATGTATATGTATATGTATATGTATATGTATATGTATATGTATATGTATATGTATATGTATATGTATATGTATATGTATATGTATATGTATATGTATATGTATATGTATATGTATATGTATATGTATATGTATATGTATATATATATATATATATATATATATATATATGTATATGGATATGTATATGGATATGTATATGTATGTGTATGTGTATGTATATATGTATGTATATGTGTATGTATATGTCTATGTATATGTGTATTTATATGTGTATGTATATGTGTATGTATATGTGTATGTATATGTGTATGTATATGTGT
>CM035412.1:43578009-43583009 GCA_020310875.1 Ceratopteris richardii | reverse complement strand
GAGAGGACAACTGATCATTCCTCCTTATAGGGATCCATTTGAGAACGGTCTGCGACTGGGTAGAGATCACCTTTGGCCACTTCATGTTTGAATGATCTCTTGAGGGTTTGATCCATCGTGGCTGGCTCTTTATTTTGGTGGATGCTATCGGTACTTTCGTCTTCCAAACCCATATCCTTGCAGAAGAGGTTCTTTGATTTTTGTTGGAGCTCTGTGCTTGATTCAGTCCTTTACCTCGCCTTGGTGTCTTTGTTGTGCCGGTTGTTGCCTTGAAGTCCCCCCTTGGATTTTTTCTGAGCTTAGGCTTGCTTGCTTGGGATCCTTGGATTGGAAGTGGTCTTTCTTGAGGATAAGTCATGGTAGGCCTAGACCATAGATTTTGAAGTCTAGTGTGAGGGGACTGATTTTGTGCAAGGGCTTTCTTTGGTACCCATATCATAGTGCGATTTGGTTGGGCTCTAAGTAATTTCTTGGCCACCCAGATTTGCTTGACATTACCAAGAAAATGTGATTTCTGTTTCTTAATGTAAGGGTCTTTTGGGCCTTCTATGTGATTTTTTTGAGAAAACTCATCTTTACATGGGGAATGCAACAAAGGTTGGTTTTCTATACATTCATCAGGCTTATGCAAGGGGTCAATGGGCAGTGTTGTTGGAGATTGATCTAGAGATTCATCGATACATTTGTCCGCATTACACATTGAATCTCTAGATGTACAAATGGGTGATGCATTGCCATGATTGACCATCAATTTGACATTATTCTCCACACCAATGATACCTGGTATTTCTTGATCATCTCCTTCTTGATCATATGAGTGTAGATCATCCCTGCTTATGATTTCATGAGGGGAATCCAAACTTACAGGAAGAGAGGGTCCTTTCACATCCCCCAAACACTTGGAGTCCTCCATTTCTCCATTCTCTAAGGTTTCCTGTGATTTACTCAAAGAAGGATTAGATTCAAAAACATGAGTAGAAAGAAAAAATTTTCATGAAAAGTACACTCTTTGAAAAGATGATTTTGCCCCCAATTATCATAAGGTGGATAGTCAATAGGATTTTCCATAGACATATATGTAGAAGCACAGATAATGGGTGGAGAAGGCACCTCAAATTCTTGATGATTTTGTGTAATGAACCTTTGGGTGCCAATGATCAAGTCTTCATCAATACAATCCATGACAAAGAATGTTTCCAAAAATTGCACATCATCCACCATAACAGGCAACACAACTTTACCCATGCATTCATAATGTTCCCCATCCATGAGGATAGAAGGATGGGTTGTTGGTTGAATGTTCTCAAAGATAATGGTCACTAGGTCAATATGAATTAAATTCCACTCACAATTAGGATTGATATAAACACCCAACCTTCTATGGTCATATCCTATTCTGATATCCACAAAAGTATTATCATATTCTCTTGTTGCAAATAAGGATCCAACCCCCTTAGACATTTCCCCCATTTCCTTGACTCCTTGCAATTTTTCTCTAAATGTTTCACCTTTATGTGATATTATCTCATGTATTTCATGTTTATCGCCCTCCTTTTTTCAATCTTAGCCCCTTTTCTTCTATCTTTTGCTTTTTTCTTTCCCATGACACAATTTTCTCCCCCTTGGTATGGCTCAAAAATCCTTGGGAGCCCCCTTGGTTTCCTAGTCCCACTTGAGGGTCAACTTCAAATTATCCTATCTCAAAATCAACGCATTATTCTTGAAAAAAAAACAGTTGAGGTCGTGTAGGATTTGAAACGAGCTTTCCAATGAGCTATAGAGCTCAAAAAATGGACTTTGGATGAAAAAGTTATGCCAATTCAGGCTCCTGGGGGTCAAAACAGGCAAACAGGACCTTTGGAGAAAATCGCGATTTTGTACCTTGAGAATCGTGTTCACAAAATCGTGTTTTCACAAAATCGTGTTTTGAAAATCGCGATTTTGATCACAAAATCGTGTTTCTGAAAATCGTGTTTTTTGACATGAAAATCGCGATTTTGATCACAAAATCGTGTTTATGAAAATCGTGTTTTTTGACATGAAAATCGCGATTTTGATCACAAAATCATGTTTTTGAAAATCGCGATGTTGAGCACAGAATCGTATTTTTTGACATGAAAATAGCGATTTTGAGCACAGAATCGTGTTTTTGAAAATCGCGATGTTGAGCACAAAATCGTGTTTTTTGACATGAAAATCGCGATTTTGAGCACAAATCGTGTTTTAGAAAATCGTGTTTTTTGACATGAAAATCGCGATTTTGAGCGAAAATTCGTGTTTTCACAGAATCGCCTTTTTCACAAAATTGTGTTTTTGGCTGAAAATCGTGATTTGTGAGAATCGCGATTTTGAACCCGCTGAAAATCGTATTTTCTCAGAATCGTGTTTTTCGCATGAAAATTGCGATGTTGAGCACAAAATCGTGTTTTTGGAAAATCGCGATGTTGAGAACAAAATCGTGTTTTTGAAAATCGCGATTTTGACTCAAAGAATCGTGATTCACAAAATCGTGTTTTTGGCTGAAAATCGTGATTTGTGAGAATCGCGATTTTGAGCACAACCACAGAATCGTGATTCTGAGAATGACCACAGAATCGTGATTTTTTCAGCCAACTTTTAGGCGGGAAAACAGAAAATCATGATTTTTCAAAAATTTTGAATTTTCACAGAATCGCGATTTTCATCACAGAATCGCGTTTTTTGGCGGGAAATTCAAATTTCTGAGCGCCGGCTATGGCGAGCTCCATATGAGCAGAAAATCATGAAAAAAACACAGCACTTGCTCTCCCTTGCTTCTCCTAACTCCTTCCCACACAATAATGCATGAAAAATGGTATGAAGATGGTGAAAATGCACTAAAAAACAAGAATTTTCTATGAAGAAGAAGATGGAAGAAGGTGGAGATGATGACGATGATGAAGATGAAGAGGAAAAAACAGAAAATGAACTCAAATGATAGTTTTTTTACCTTCCAACGTCGCAAATCTACGATCTTACCATCACAACGCTCGTCCTCGAAGCTCTCTCCCCGGCAACGGCGCCAAAATTTGGTGTAGCTCAAGCGTAAGCACCACCTCCTTTACTTGTCAATCTGCGGAGACGTGAGGACCGGTATGAAGACCACGAGCAAGTGAAGGCACAAGTGTGTGAGTGAAAGCACACAAACATCCACACACATACACACACACGCGCACAAGGCAAGATCAAAGAGAGGAACAATGGAAGGACTTTGGTTACTAAAGAAATCTATTACAAAGCTGAAATCTACAAGAAGCTGACCTCAAAAATGAGCTCTCTAGCTCTTTTTATAGTTTTTGGACTAGTTTTGGCCTTGTCCAGACCTAGTGTCCGGCCTAGTTAAAAATTAGGTTCTAGGGCTTATTTGAAGGCTCAAACGGAGTCTAAAAGTTATGAAAATTGGTAGGATGATACTTCTAATGCTCCTCAAGCTCGAGGACTCCTCGGCTTGCACAAAATGGAGCTACCAAATAGAAAATGGTATTTACAATGGTTTTAGTGATCGAAATCACTATTTTTGTAGGGGATTCTTATGAAAAGTTGACATGTACTTCTTGGAGCTCCCTACTTGCTCCTTCTTCTTGTGTGTCCACCTCTTAGATGTGCTTCCATGCTTGTGCTTGACCTTGAGTTCCAACAATGTGTATGTGTATGTGTATGTGTATGTGTATGTGTATGTGTATGTGTATGTGTATGTGTATGTGTATGTGTATGTGTATGTGTATGTGTATGTGTATGTGTATGTGTATGTGTATGTGTATGTGTATGTGTATGTGTATGTGTATGTGTATGTGTATGTGTATGTGTATGTGTATGTATATGTGTATGTGTATGTGTATGTGTATGTGTATGTGTATGAGTATGTGTATGTGTATGTGTATGTGTATGTGTATGTGTATGTGTATGTGTATGTGTATGTGTATGTGTATGTGTATGTGTATGTGTATGTGTATGTGTATGTGTATGTGTATGTGTATGTGTATGTGTATGTGTATGTGTATGTGTATGTGTATGTGTATGTGTATGTGTATGTGTATGTGTATGTGTATGTGTATGTGTATGTGTATGTGTATGTGTATGTGTATGTGTATGTGTATGTGTATGTGTATGTGTATGTGTATGTGTATGTGTATGTGTATGTGTATGTGTATGTGTATGTGTATGTGTATGTGTATGTGTATGTGTATGTGTATGTGTATGTGTATGTGTATGTGTATGTGTATGTGTATGTGTATGTGTATGTGTATGTGTATGTGTATGTGTATGCGTATGCGTATGCGTATGCGTATGCGTATGCGTATGCGTATGCGTATGCGTATGCGTATGCGTATGCGTATGCGTATGCGTATGCGTATGCGTATGCGTATGCGTATGCGTATGCGTATGCGTATGCGTATGCGTATGCGTATGCGTATGCGTATGCGTATGCGTATGCGTATGCGTATGCGTATGCGTATGCGTATGCGTATGCGTATGCGTATGCGTATGCGTATGCGTATGCGTATGCGTATGCGTATGCGTATGCGTATGCGTATGCGTATGTCGTATGTCTATGTGTATGTCTATGTGTATGTGTATGTGTATGTGTATGTGTATGTGTATGTGTATGTGTATGTGTATGTGTATGTGTATGTGTATGTGTATGTGTATGTGTATGTGTATGTGTATGTGTATGTGTATGTGTATGTGTTGTATGGGTATGTGTATGTGTATGTGTATGGGTATGTGTATGTGTATGTGTATGTGTATGTGTATGCGTATGTGTATGTGTATGCGTATGTGTATGTGTATGTGTATGTGTATGTGTATGTGTATGTGTATGTGTATGTGTATGTGTATGTGTATGTGTATGTGTATGTGTATGTGCATGTGTATGTGTATGTGCATGTGCATGTGTATGTGCATGTGTATGTGCATGTGTATGTGCATGTGTATGTGTATGTGTATGTGTATGTGTATGTGTATGTGTATGTGTATGTATA
>CM035412.1:43548009-43573009 GCA_020310875.1 Ceratopteris richardii | reverse complement strand
CACCTCACGAGCTATCGCGACACTTCGACCTATCGCGACACTTCCCACCTATCGCGACACTTCGACCCGACCTATCGCGATACACGGCCTTTAACACATGAAAAATTTAGGGTTATTTTTGAGTGATTGGAAGGGTAGTTGAGCTTAATTTTAGGCACCTTGTTATAACTTTAGAACCTTGGAAGTGGGCAAAAGACCTAGAAACCAGAGAGGGATCTCCTGAACCCTGAGAGCCTGTTTTGACACTTTAGTGCCTGAATGGTCATAACTTGACCATACGAACTTCGATTGATGAGATTTTGGAACATGTATTTTTAAGTTGACCTTTAGGTGGAACTAGGTGGTCCTAAGATTGAGGGGGTACAGTGAGTTACTCCAGGGGGGACTGAAAATATTGATGTGTGTCTTCCAATTACTTGTGGTAATAGAGCTATACTAACTGGTGAGCTTTTGCAGGAACATTGTGTGCTCTCAAGGCAATCCAAAGCAAGCTAGCAAGGGTGAGTACCAAGCTTGGGAGAAGGCTTCCTGGGCTTGTGTAGCAGTCTGGTCAACCAGCTAATTGAGATTGGAAGATCTCTCAACCCTCCTTTGTCAATTCCTAGCCTAGGCTAAGTACGACTTAGGTGTGGTAATTAATTAGGGCAACGTTAGGCACGAATCAAGTCCAAGAGTATTAATCAACCAAGTGCAAGAATTAAGTAGGTCTTAAGTGCGAAAACTCTAAGGGACAAAAGGTAAACTGGAGTCGATCACTTATCAAGTGCGGAAATTCACTTAAGTACTCCTGACGACGCGATTTCAGACAAGACCGTAAACATAATATTCAACTCAAAAGAACAAAGTGATTGGTGCAAATTAACCTGCAACGAGAGTGTGCTTGAGTCCAAGGGGGTAGATAAATCAGGCATATGAACCTTAGATCAGGCAGACACTTAGGCCGAGACAGACAAAGCCTCAGATCTTCTGAAGCTAGTGTCAATCACACTGCCAGGTCTTGGGCCCAGCAGTTGAGTGATTACCCATACACTCCCAGATCAGAAACAAGTGATTCTGAGATGTCCTATCACATGGAGAGACCAGTAGGTAGTTCAGGGGTGGCTTATCTAGAAAAGCCAGAGGGACCTTACAAGACTCAATTGGAATACATCAGGACAAATCGTCTAGGTGCTCGCATCTACGAAGACGGACTAAGAAGATCTGTGGTCCAGATTAAGAACCCCGATCAACCCCATGGATTAGACCACCTGGTAGTCAAGTTTGAGAATGGAGCATACCTAGATAAAGAGGGGACTATATATGTAGTCACCACTCTTCTTGATAGAATTGATGAGTTTGGAAATGTGATTGCGGAGACCGACATGGGTGATATAGAGCAAGGGAACTTAGAGAGAGAGCCAAGAACTCCCCGTGGTAAATCTGTCTTGACCAGAATCATGACTCCAGAGTGGATTCCACAGGATAATAAAAGCATAGATCTGCTTTTAAACCGAGAAACCGATTAGGCTTTTTGGAGATACAAATCTACTCAACCTCAGGAAGTGAGTGCCCTCACAATCTATGAGTTTAAAGACCCTGATAGCCCAGGCCAAGTAACCTACCTAGACAATGCATCAGAGAGAATCTTCATGGTCACTGAGCATGGCAGACATGCCTACACATGGAAGGGTGAAATTGTTTTTCCCCAACCAAGGTCTAATGCGTTCTTTGGTCACCAAGGAGCTGGGACCTCCCAAGCTCATGGAGCTCAAAGAGATAGAAGTAGAGACAAACCTGAGGTAAGTTTTGCCAACTCCCTGGGAAGAGAAAGAACGGGAACGGAAAGGAATAGAGTGGAACCTGAGAGACATAGAACCCCATGGAATCAAAGGAATACTGACGACTTTCCTTTGCCAAGGCCGAGAGAACACACTAGGACCCTGCGACCAACCCAACTGGTGAAGTCCATGAAGAATTATTTCGTTGGCACGGGAGACCCTTATGACCATGTGGCAGAATTTCGGCAAGTATTGAAAGCTGAACAGGTAGAGGACCTATTCACACAATATAATGCTTTTGGTCTAACCCTTAGGAACACTGCCCTTACGTGGTTTCAACCACTAAACGAGAGGCATTTCAGAAACATAGACCAGCTCTTAGAGGCATTTATCATTGAGTTTTCTAAGAGTGGAATCAGGCACAACACTTCCTCACTAATTCATAGCTTCAAACAAACACCTCAAGAGACGGTCAGACTAGCTGGAAGAAGATTTAGGCAGTACCTGGAGAGATGCCCGATGTCGGAGTTACCCACACCAGCCAAACAAGTGGCCTTGTTCTTAGATGGATTGTTGAGCACCAAGCTCAGGTCATATGTGTATCTGAAGGACCCCAGAACGATAGAAGAGTGCGTGCGCATGTGCATAGACATTGAGGACAATCTAGGTGAGGAATTAGAACTATCAAAAATCTATAAGGATTCTGATAGCTCTAGTAGCCTCACAGCTGGTCAATCCACATCCATTGAGGAACTTGCAGAGAAGGTAGCTCAAAAACTAGGTGTCTCTAGCAAACAAATTCCGAGATTTGCCCCAGTTAAGCGGTGTTACACTTGTGGCGGTGACCATATGGCAAATGTATGTCCCATTATGGCACAACCCCAGGCGAATCCTAGTAGCCAGTACTGCACCATAGAGCGCAGGTACACCAACCACACTGCACAAGACTGCCCATATAACAAACAAACTGTTAGGCAAAATTACCCTCAGCCATATCCACAACAGGGTAGATACCAGAATCAGTACCCACCACAACAATACAACAGACCACAGCAAACTTATCAGCCACCTTATCAAGGGCAGCAGAGACCTCAACCAGTCCTAGTGCAGCAACCCGCTGCTCCAACCAATGTGATCCCAGTGAAATATGCATCTGCTGAAGAAAATCCGAATAGAGCCATAGTCCCAGTCACCCCATTGCTATCAGACAGTGATCCAAGTGACCATAGTTTTGACTCCACACATATTGATAGCCCACAGGCTTACTACATGCAGTCACCCGAGCATAACGAGTCATACTATTATGAGGACCCAAGTGAAAATAGTGGGGAACCTGAGTATGCCAATGTCATGTACACAAACCCCAACTCTAGACCTCAACCTAGGCAGGTACGACCCCCATTTCCTAGAGGACCATGCTTCAGATGTCAGGGAGATCACCTTATACGTGATTGTCCACTGCCTGCCCCTACACAACCTCAACCAGTAACCATTCAGGGTTTCTGTCAAGACTGCGGGAAAGAGCATCTCCTACGAGATTGCCCAAAGAACCCTAATAACATGCCTAAAATCACTCCTATCAATGTTGTTGGGTTAGTTGTAGACTCCACAGGGAGTGTGACTTCCACTGCACCTGTGCAAGTGATCACAAGAGCCCAAGCACTACAACAAAACCAAGGTGTTGGTCAGGAAAAGAGCCCCGAGGTGAGTGAAACAGAGAGCATAACCAAAAAGAGGACTAGAGCCTGGAAGGATAGTCGTGAAAGAATGAAGAGGCAATGGGCAAAAAAGATGAGCGAACTTAAAGAAAGCTTGAGAGAAACCAAAGCAAAAATCATAGAGATCACATCTCAACCGCACTCTCACACATCCCCACCGCTACCATCCCCATCACCATCCACCCCTCCACCCTCTAATACACCCCACGTAACCCACCCACCACCCCGAGTAGGATCAGTATTAGCTGATCCCACTCCTGAAGACATAGACATGATGCTTAAAGCATATCAGGCCAGAATCCAAGAAGGGCCAAATGTAACGGATCATGACAAGTGCTACCCTAGAGCTGACCTAGAGATAGAAAGAACCAAGCTTTGCGCGAAAATGGTTGCATTGGCTCAGACTATGTTTGAAGCCAGTCGCCTTTTCAATTACTCGGGCTCAGCCAAGACACAATTACAGTTGGATGGACTTCTAGAGAAGTTAGAGGGCATAATTGCAAGATCTGCCAAGGAAGAAAAAAATCAAGAAAGAGATAAAGCAAGCAAAAACATGACCCATCCCCCACCGAAAGCTTATGTGCCCAATTCCACTGAACCAGACAACATCCCCTCCCTAGAAAGAATAGAGAATCTAATGGCACAATCACAAAAGGAACACGCCCCTCAACACCATGATAAGACTAGTGTAAGAGCAGGTCTTCCTGCCCAGAAAGCCTATGTGCCTGAGGCCTACGTGCCTAACTCTACAGAGCCAGACACCTCTTCTTCTATGAATCAATACACACCAGAATTCTTGCGAGAGATTCAAGAAGAGAAATGGGCTAAAGAGAGTGAAGTTCCTCCTCCCATTGAACTGGTGGATGACACACACGATCAATTCCCACAAGACCTTCCTTCCATTTATGGAGAACAGGAGAGTGCCCAATCTCAAGAAAGATTAGACTTGGAGTCTAATTCTTTACAAGAACTACCCCATTTCACAGGCCCATGGGAAGCAAAGTCCACCTGTATGAGGGCACCTAGAGTCATGGTAAGAAATGAAGATTCAGTTATACCTAGGAACACAGAGGTAGTGAAGAACACCAAAGTGCAGTGCAATCTCACTTTGGAAGAGCTGCTTAAGGTTAGACCAGAAGTATGGAAACATGTAGCCAATCAAGTGCCCGAGATAGCAAAACCTCGTTCCCAGGTAGGATCACATAGGACAGTGCCAGAGATACCCTTGGATAAGATAGGAGATGTGTGTGAAGGTGAAGAAGGGAACACCTATCTTCCCATTACCTACCAGGAGTACACCACCAAGGCAATTTTGGACTCAGGTGCAGGAGTTGCAATTGCCACCACTTCCCTATGGAAGCGATGGGGCAATCCAGCACTTCGACCAACGAGAATGAAATTGCAGATGGCCGATGGTCATATTGAGAGACCCTTAGGATTGCTAGAAGGAATAACTCTCACCACCTGTGGTGTCGAGTTTGAACATACATTTGCTATATGTGACTTCAGCAAAAATCATGCCTATGAAATGATTTTGGGAAGACCATTTCTGCGGCAGTTGCAAGTGGTACAGGATTGGGGAACCAATTCCTTGTATTTGCAACATCTAGGTGTTACAACCAAAGTCAATCTTAAGGATTACTCTCATAGAGATGTACCACCTATTCAATGGAATCCCATCCATAGAGCCAAAGATGAGACTGAGTCTGTGCATTCCATAGGATCAGGATCCTCGTGGATGCATGAAGACACCCACTTATGGATGTGTAAGGTAGCAGTAGAAGAAGAGAAGAGAGAGAAAGCCAGAGAGGTAGGTGCAAAAGAAAACCATAGATCAATTCAAGACCCAGCCTATGCACCTGTAGTCTTTCCTGATGAGGAATTTGAACCCCATGGCTGGGCAGAAATCCTAGCAACAATGGATGTAGCCATCAATAAAGAGCAGTGGACACCTCATTGTGATGAGGATGGCTATGACATTTCAGTCTTTTCAATAGAGCCAATCATGGGAGATGCAGTTTTAGAAGAATGCGAACCTATCCTTGATGCATTTGAGGATGCGAGTGACTCCGATCTAGAGTCAATCATCATGGACCCACCTTTTGCATCAGATGAAGAATACTTCTATGAAGTAGAATTTCAACCCCAGAGGCACGGAGAGCTTACAAATGAGGTGAGGTTAGCCACACAAGTAGCTTCTAAAAGCGGAGGAAAGAAAAGAAAGAAGAAGGAAGTCACTCTGGAGGCAGAAGAATCCTTGTTTAAGGTCCCTGAAAACTTTAAAAAATATGAGATAGACGATAGGAGGGTCATGATAAGAATGCCTAAACGTGAGGCACAAGCAAGAGAAGCCTCTGATAGCAAGGAAACTACCAAGAAAATAGTTGTCGCCATCGAGGAAGGAGAAGAAAGATGTACATACATAGGTCATGACCTGACAGAAGAGGAAGAACAAGAGTTGATAGCCTTGCTAAGAGAAAACAGAGATGTATTCGCTTGGAGCTACAAGGATTTGAAGGGTGTTGACCCAGACATATGCTCACACACAATTCCCATGACCTCAGATGCTAAACCCTCTAAGCAAAAGCCATACACATATAATGATAACTATGCTGCTAAGATCAAAGAAGAGATAGACCGCTTGGTGGAAGCCGGATTCATCTATGAAATTGAGCACACTGAGTGGGTATCCCCCATTGTAGTGGTGCCCAAGAAAAATGGAAAGCTATGTGTGTGTATTAACCTTAAAAAAGTTAATGCAGCCACTATTAGAGATAGCTATCCGCTTCGTATCACTGAGCATCTATTAGAAAGGGTAGCAGGCAAGGAAGTGTACAGCTTCCTAGATGGGTTTTAGGGCTATAATCAAGTAGCCATTGCACCAGAAGATGAGCATAAAATGGCTTTTGCCACGGAGTGGGGCATATTTGCTTTTCGGGTAATGCCATTTGGGCTTACCAATGCACCGGCTACCTTTCAGAGATTAATGTGTCACGTGTTTAAAGAGTTCTTGAGGAAGAATTTGGAAGTCTATGTTCATGATCTTTGCGCTCATTCCAACATTAGACAGACCCATATACCCGAACTCAGACAGATCTTTGATAAGTGCAGAGAATATCAAGTCTGCTTGAACCCAGAAAAGTGTGTTTTCATGGTCAGGCAAGGCAAAATTCTAGGGCACATAGTGTCTAAGAACGGCATATCCACTGACGAAGAGAAAGTGAGAGCCATCGCAGAACTACCTAGGCCAAGGAATGTCAAGGAAGTACAAGCTTTCATGGGGCATTGTGGTTACTACCGCCGGTTCATTCACATGTATGCTGTCATTGCAAAGCCAATGTACGGACTTCTGACTAACTTTGAGTGGACTGATGAATGTGAGAATTCCTTCCAGGAGCTTAAACGAAGATTATGTTCAGCACCAATCATGACCACACCAGATTGGAGCAAGCCATTCCATGTTCATGTGGATGCCTCCAATTATGCTATTGGATGCGTACTTGCACAACCTATAGGTGAAGGGAACATGGATCTCCCTATTGCCTATGCTAGTAGACAACTAAATGCAGCTGAACGGAATTATACCACCACTGAGAGAGAAGGACTAGGCATGGTGTATGCGGTTAAAAAGTTTAGACATTATTTGCTTGCAAATAAGTTTAAGTTTTTTACTGATCATCAAGCATTACTATACCTGGTAAACAAACCATGCAACACCGGAAGGTTAGTAAGATGGTTTCTCTTACTAATGGAGTATGACTTTGAGGTTGTGGTGAGGAAAGGGAGGACTCATTTGAGGGCAGACCATCTCTCTAGGCTCACATCCGGAGAGGCCCCACAAGGAGTGTCAGATGACTTACTTGATGCATACTTGTTCAATTTGGAAGTGGTGCCCCAATGGTCCAAGCCCTTAGTGCCAATACTTACATATGGACCTAATCATCCAATAGTAAACACACAGGATAAGGAGGTAGTCAAAGCTCAAAAGTACCACATCATGGCTGGAAGTATGTACAAGCACACGGATCAAGGAATCTTGGCTTGTTGTGTAGAAGAGGACGAGTACGCTAAGTGGTTGCAATTAGCACATGTAGGTGCATTAGAGCAACACTACTCAAAACAACGAACCCTACAGACCCTGAGGAGACTAGGAGTGCATTGGCCGACCATGGAAGCTGATGTCCAGAAGTTATGCAAGGAATGCCCAATCTGCTGCACTAAACCACCTGTGGAACATGCCACTCTTTATCAAGTGTCCATAGTGCCGGATTGGAGTGAACCCCTAGTATCCTTCTTGAGGACGAAAACGTTTCCTCAAGATATGACTTTGGCCAGACAAAGAAGTTTGGAACAAGAAGCCTTGGATTACACCATCATTGGTGATAATTTATACAAAAGGGGTAAGGATGGTTACCTGAGACTATGTGTCCATGAAGGTGAATACCTAAAGATCTTGGAAACAGCTCACCAGGGTGTAGCAGGAGGACATTTTGGTCCAGATAGGGTGATCAAAGCAATTCTATTTGCAAGATTTTGGTGGCCTACCCTTCACATGGATGCACATACCTATGTGAAGAGGTGTGAGATTTGTCAGCGAACCCAGTATCCTATACGCAAAGATGAGATGCCCCTGAAGCCCATGATGGGCGGACGTGCATTCTCTAAGTGGGGAATAGACTTTGTAGGTCCTATCAATCCCCCAGCTAAGGGTTCCCATGCTGAGTATATCATCGTTGCCACGGACTATCTAACCAAGTGGGTAGAGGTAAAAGCCACAACTAAGAACGACGCTCAGACAACTGCTAAATTCTTGTTTGAGAATGTATTCACAAGATACGGGCTACCCATAGAGCTAGTTAGTGATAGAGGCACTCACTTCTTGAATGAAGTTATTGAAAATCTGCTCCAAGAATTCTTGGTAGTGCATAAGAAGTCGGCCCCCTATCACCCTCAAGCCAACGGGCAAGCCGAAAGCACCAATAAGATCCTATGCAATGTATTGACAAAACTAGTGAACAATAAACGCTCTGATTGGGACAAACAGCTACACCATGCTGTTTGGGCATACCGAGTCGCCTACAAAACGGTACTCCAAGCCACCCCCTTTCAGATGGTATTTGGCCAAAACGCCGTGCTACCTTTGGACTTCTTAATACCTACATTGAAAGTAGCACAAGAGCAAGAATGGACGGGTCATGAACTCTCCTCTAGACTTTTTGACCTTGAACGATTAGGAGAAACAAGACTGAGAGCAGCTGCAGGGATATATGCAGCTAAGAAGAGACAGAAGGCATACTTTGATGCCCATGTGAAGGATAAGGGCTTGAAAGCAGGAGATCTAGTTTTAGTCTACACATTGAAACAACACGCAAGGAAGCTAGAAAAGAGAGGCTACGGACCTATGATCATCAATAGGATCTCCACGAGTGGAGCAGTACAACTAGCCACTTTAGAGGGGGATGTTCTCCCAAACTATATTAGTGGATGCAGAGTCAAGCTGTATCAGGAACCCCTCACGAAGGAAATGCTAAGTCGACTCAATACTGCTAAGCAACGTAAAGAGGAGGAAAAACGCATTCGAGAAGAAGCACAGGCAGAGGCCTTAGAGCGTATCAGACGAATGAAGTTGAGGAGAAGAGGGAGGGATCAGCCTATGATTGACACTCAAGAGTCTCCAGGCTACCACATGGCCATGTGTGAGGCTTCAGGTGAACGTACCCATAAGATAGTGGACCGACGACCTTTTGTGACCCTAGAAATAGGACAAAGAGACAGCACAACAAGCGTGAGAGCTTTAATTGATTCAGGAGCAGCCACAAGTGCAGTTCGGCTTTCTTATTGCCAGCAGCTGCAATTGGAGGTAAAACCCCTAGAAGCATATCTGATAGGATTAGGAGGTGTTGAAACCCCTTGCATGGGAGAGGTGGATCTTCCCCTCTACATACAAGAGGTCCTCATGCCAGCAAAAGTGCTAGTGTGTGAAGACGAGGATCTAACCGAACCTCTTGTCTTAGGCCAAGACTGGATCTATGATCACGCAGTCAACCTCAACCTAAGAAGTGGACTTCTTCAGGCTTGGGTAGGCCAAAGCCGTCTCACGATTGAATTAGAAAATCAAGCACTCAAACCAATAGAACAGGCACCAACTCCTGGTCCCTCCAGGAATCCACATGAAGATAACAATGTTGTTCTTGTACAAACTTCTATGGTGCAGAGGATTGTCAATCTTACTGAAGGTACAGGAACCAATAAGGAGTTCCTAACTGATCCAAAGAAGATTCTAGACGAGCAGACCGAACATCACTCGACACGAAGGAGGCTACTGATCAAGAGGCAGGAGCGCCAACCCGTGCAACATGGAGCATCTCGTGGCGCGAAGCAGATCTGGATCCGCAAGGATGGAAAACCCACAACCCTAATAGTAGACTCTCAAGGAGGCAAGAAACGAGCCTCACCATCAAGGAACAAAGTGAAGAAGCCCCTTAGGATAACCCCTAGGCATACCATTTCTATTTGGGTTCCTAAGCGGTCAATGAAGGCCATCCCTAATGCTAGATAGATATGGGTGCCCAAGGCTTGCTTACAAGCCCAAATTACTTCACCTTCAGGCACTAGGATGAAGCAACTTTCACAAGCACTCGTGGCCAACAACTCAGAAAACGAAAAGATATCTACACCTCTCACTGCCTCCACTCCCATCAACCCTAGGAATGTCTGGAAATGGGTACCCAAAAGGTCCCAAATACCTCACACTCTCATCCAGAAATCTTCACCTGTCTTTAGCTCTAAGAGCTACAAACCCTCTATCAAAGTTTGGAGAATTAAACTGTGTATTAAACCCCCTGACCCAATTCCGTAAATCTGCCCACCCTAACACAGGAGCATTCAGAGCCCATTGCATAACCAAAGTATGCATCTAGGATGACACTGACCTCTAATCACCACTCACACCTATCACAAACACTTCACCACTAACCACTGACCTCTAGGATTGTCATGTTAGTATTGTGAAGGGAACACCATTACATCTTGTTTCCTATGCAACACTAATGTGCCTTTCTTCTTCTAGCAGATAAGCAACCTACTCTCATGGCAACAGCGGCAGGCACAAGCTCTCAGGCAGGCTCTGGTGCTCAAATCAATTGGGATGCCATGCCGGTGGAGGCCCCACCAACAGCTCGGCCTGAAGAGTTCGTGAATGTGCGGAGAATTCCTATTCTAGATCCACCAAATGGCCTAACCGAAAGAGTAAAAGGGCACTCTCATTGGTTCAATGAAATGCCAGGAGACTTGGGAGACGCAGATCATATATGGGAGTCCAAGATGGAGTGTGGAGGAGTGTGGTGGACCTTCCAGTTCTTTTCAAGAGAATTCGAAACCTTACAGAATGCAGCTCCACTTCAAGATATCTGGCAAAAAGCAGGATTACAAACTTATTTTAGTGCAGCTCTGCCTAAACCCGATTTCCTCAGGTGCTACTACCTAATTGCCACACTGAAGCCGACAGGTGATAAAGATCATTCAGGCACATTCTGGGTGCCCTCCTTGTCAAATCTGGAGGAAATGAGGAAGTTCGAATTGAATGTTACTTTAATCAGGGAAGCACTTCAGATGTAGGCACGCATGTACCTTCTGACCGCGACCACTTGATACCTGAGTCAATGAAAAGCAACAGAATCAAGAAGCTAAAAGAAATGTGCGCCCTCACCCCCAACATCGCCATACCTTTGCGGATGTGCCTCCAACACTTCGCATTCCCAGCTCAGGACCGTTTCACCCAACCTCACAAGAAAATATGGTATGGGCTATATCTAGCAGAGACTGGAAGCTTGCCCATTAAGATGCCTGTATGGATCTTGGACCAAGTGTATGAGGCAGGCAAGCGGGGAGTGAGGAAACCTACCCTACATGGCTGTTGTGCGCTTACAAGAATTATCTATAGATGTCTTGCATATGATGTGCCGGTTGCCAGAGCCCTAAAATATGCACAACTGGAGTTGTTCAAAGGGCGGAAGTCAGGGAGCCAGCCTACAAAACGAATGCGTGGATCTCTCTCCCAGGTAATGATCCCTCAAGAAGCCACGACCGAAACTTCTCCCCGACCAGAAGCTCAGGTCGCACTTTTCACGATCCATTTTCAAGGAGTTCAAGCTGGGGAGGTGGTACAACCCACTCCATCCGCCCCTCCACTACCTATCGATGCAGAGTTTGCATCTATGGCCACCTTCACAGAGGATCCAAACTTTGATTTTGAAAGATTCCTGCAGACGGTCCCCCTATCAGACAGTGAAGATTCCCCTGACAATGCTGATCCGGGAGCATCAGTCCAAAGAGAACAGCCACGGGGTGAGACAAGCAGAGTACATGGGGAAGAAGTGGCACAACATCCTCATGACCCAAACACACAAATTCAGGAAGGTGCACAAAGAAATGAACCAGAAGACAGTGAAGAGGAGGCCCCTGCCTACACGGCACAACTCAAACGGCTATACAAGACAATCAAGCAGGTACAGAGAAGACATAAGATGACAGAAGAGGCGAATAGAGCTCTAGTGAACCAAATGCTTCAAACCGAGAATGTCGACTCACACTTTGTGGAATCATTGAATCTATTGGCAGAGACATGTGGGATCGGGGAAGCATTGAGGACAATGGTCTATCAGGAAAACCCTACCTATGATCAACGAAGGATTGATACACGGCCACGACGAGGGAAAATGATTCAAATGGAAGTCTCTACTGCCTTGCCTACCACAATTTCAGAGGATGTTCACATGACGAGCCCAAGTCCCACTGACGAACAAGATGTAATTACTCAGGTACCATCTCCACCGTCCCCTTGCATTCAACCCTCAGAACCCTTCTCCACTAGCCTTTCTGAACAACCGATATCCACCCATCATGAAACCATTGTACACACCTCTGTTTTTACATCCTTCCCTTTACCCACATCCATCACTTCCACCCAAATTTTTGAACCTCGCACCGGTCATCCTGCCACCGATCAAACCATAATAGGTCACCCTTCATATCTCCCCGCCCTTGGACAACCACTTGCCACTAGCCAGACCTCATCCCATCCTTTTCCACTCACCCACACCCAAACCCTATCCACCACTTCCCTAGTAACTGCCTCATACTCAACCCAAGTCACCCAACCATCATTCTGGACAAACCTTGTAAATATACTCCAACAGGTGGATAATTATAATAAAAAGCCCCTTTCCCAACCCCACTCCCCCACATTCACTGCCACCACTATCACACCACCCACCATCCCTGTATTCATAGTTCACGAATCACACACTCTCACGTCCGATCCCATGGACATCTCACCATCCACAGGATCACCCACCACCACTGTTATTCCAACATCACCACGTTCATTTCACTCACATCACCATTGCCAAACACGGTAGGCACAACATCCACTTTTCCCTTTCCCATCTCCCGACCCCTTGCATCTTCCACCCTTACCCCTGCACCCACCTCATTTAGTCATGCACTCAACACCATGCTCGAAGCTGCTGCCCAACTTAAACAGGAATACAGGTTACTAGAAGAAAACAATAAAGAGCTCTGTACTTTGTCATCCCACCTCCAGGCACGTGTCACTGCCTTGGAGTTGTCCAATACGGAATTACAGCAGGAGGTGACCACCCTCCAACAATATCAGGTGGAGCTTGAGTCCACACATGCAGAGAAGAGTAGGGCAACGGAAGAACAACTTAGAGATCAGCTAGCCCGTAATGCTAGACTACAACGAAACATGGCTCTACTCCGACGCCATTTAGCGGCTGCTCACGAAGAAAACAAAAGACTACAGCAACAAAATCAAGACAACCTCGAAGCAGCCATGGAAAATACTCCAGGGGCACCCATCGACCCTGCTAAATTCCAAGCCATCCCCTCAGAAAACATACAACAAATATTGGAAACCTATGCCCATCTCTTAGAAGCACATGATCAGCTTGCTGACCAAGTCAAAGACCTACAGAAAGCCCAAGTGCCTACACCACACCAACGAGAACCTAAAGAGATGGCCAACGCTGCAACCTCACCAGAGCCGGAATTATCAGTAACCAATGAAGTACTTGAGCTACGGCAACAGGTTGCAGAACTAAAAATTAAGTTGTGACAGTATGAACGACCTCCCTCTCCACCTGATCAAACCATAGAAGAAGAAACAGTAATCATTCCAGTGGAGGAGACATTTGAAGACAATTATGAGCCTCAACCCCTTCCAGGAGGCAGAATTACGGAGGAAGGCCAGGATACATATGAGGAACCCCCATTAGCATGGATGAAGCAGGTAGAGGAGATGGGCCACACTCACGAAGAGCGTGTTGCAACTCAGATGCTAGCCATGAAAACCATAGAGGAGACCATACTCAAGTCTGAGTATTTCTCGAACTTGGCTCCTAGGCGGTTGATAACTAGCTCAGAGTTACAATATAAACCTTATTTTGTATTGTTGGCGGACTACAATGCTGAGATCAAACGCATAACCAACAAGTACCCCTCGTTCGCAACACAGTTCGAACCCGAGGACATCCCAGAGGCAACCAAAAAAGGGGCCATATTCCAGCCCATATGGAGGCAAAAGTTACTGGAGACCTATCCGGAAATGTTACAAACATGGGATCATGCTCCTATGCATCTGAAATATAACCCATGCTTTGGACCGGTACAAAGAAGACGCTCCTGGAAAGCATTCGCCATCAAGGTTCAGAACAATGTGAATTGCAAACAGTGGCTGAACTACCCCAAAATCGCACCACCAACAGGCCCACCTACAACAGCGTACATGATGGCTACCATCCCATATTGGCTTCCACGCCTCCACTCCATGCCAGATGTAGCTGCACACGTGCTACTCAAGATATTTGATATGATGCAGGTTGTGCTCAAAACCTTCCGCAACGTATGTAACATTCAGCCTCCGATTCCCGGCTTCATCAATGGTAATTATGACCTCCTGTATGATATGAGCACAACCCCAAGCATACGAGTTGCTTATGCATGGCACGCACGCATCAGATATCTCCCTGCCTGCTATAAGCAAACTTTTGACGATATGTTCACCACGGGGTTTTGGGAGTCACACTCAGAAGTGTTCGCACCACGCCCAACCCACCTGCTACATCTATTCGCGTGTGAACAAACCATGCACTCAGAGCTCTACACCACACCACACCCTGATATGCCGGGAGCAGTCAATTGGGATGCCCTCCAGAGAGACTTGGTCCGAGAACTACGCATCAAGGAACAAGAAGTGGCAACCGACCTCCTGCAGAAGTACATTGATCAAACAGTGGAGCAGAGGTCTGTCAGAGGCGACAGACCCTACAGGGGGGAGAGTGTTGACAGTATACGGGAAGAAGCAAGTACGGACACACATGCAGATCTAGCACTAAGGCAACCCTTCAATTTTTTCAAAACCCTTACATCATTTTAAAGTGATTCTCATCACTAAAAACCCTTGTAAATACCACTTTCACCTTTTTGTAGCTCCATTTTGTACAAGCCGAGGAGTCCTCGAGCTTGAGGAGCCTTAGAAGTAGTTGCCTGCCAATTTTCATATTTTTTAGATCTCGTTTGAGCCCTCAAATAACCCCTGGAACCTAATTTTTAACTAGGCCGGACACTAGGTCTGGACAGGGCCAAAGCTAGTCAAAAACTATAAATAGAGCTAGAGAGCTCATTTTTGGGTTAGCTTCTTGTAGTTTTGATTTTGTATGAGAACTTGGTTGCAATAGAAGTGATTCCATTGTCTTACTCTCTTTGTTCTTGCCGTGTGTGCGCGTGTGCGTGTATGTGTGTGCATGCTTGTGTGCATCTCACTCACGCACTTGTGCTTCCACTTGCTCGTGGTCTTCATACCATCCTCACGTCTTCCCGGATTGACATTAAAGGAGATGCTACTCATCACTGAGCTACAATATGTATATGTATATGTATATGTATATGTATACGTATATGTATATGTATACGTATATGTATACGTATATGTATATGTATACGTATATGTATATGTATATGCATATGTATATGTATATGTATACGTATATGTATATGTATATGTATATGTATACGTATATGTATATGTATACGTATATGTATATGTATATGTATATGTATACGTATATGTATATGTATACGTATATGTATATGTATATGTATATGTATATGTATATGTATACGTATATGTATATGTATATGTATATGTATATGTATATGTATATGTATATGTATATGTATATGTATATGTATATGTATATGTATATGTATACGTACATGTATATGTATACGTATATGTATATGTATATGTATATGTATATGTATATGCATATGTATATGTATATGTTATGTATATGTATATGTATATGTATATGCATATGTATATGCATATGTATATGTATATGTATATGTATATGTATATGTATATGTATATGTATATGTATATGTATATGTATATGTATATGTATATGTATATGTATATGTATATGTATATGTATATGTATATGTATATGTATATGTATATGTATATGTATATGTATATGTATATGTATATGTATATGTATATGTATATGTATATGTATATGTATATGTATATGAATATGCATATGTATATGGATATGGATATGTATATGGATCTGCATATGTATATGTCTATGCATATGTATATATATATGCATATGTATATGTAATTGTATGTGTATATGTATGTGTATATGTATATGTATGTGTATATGTATATGTATCTGTATATGTATATGTATTTGTATGTGTATATGTATATGTATGTGTATATGTATATGTATATGTATATGTATATGTATAGTTATATGTATATGTATATGTACATGTATATGTATATGTATATGTATATGTATATGTATATGTGTATGTGTATGTGTATTTGTATGTGTATGTGTATGTGTATGTGTATGTGTAGTTGTATGTGTATGTGTATGTGTATGTGTATGTGTATGTGTATGTGTATGTGTATGTGTATGTGTATGTGTATGTGTATGTGTATGTGTATGTGTATGTGTATGTGTATGTGTATGTGTATGTGTATGTGTATGTGTATGTGTATGTGTATGTGTATGTGTATGTGTATGTGTATGTGTATGTGTATGTGTATGTGTATGTGTATGTGTATGTGTATGTGTATGTGTATGTGTATGTGTATGTGTATGTGTATGTGTATGTGTATGTGTATGTGTATGTGTATGTGTATGTGTATGTGTATGTGTATGTGTATGTGTATGTGTATGTGTATGTGTATGTGTATGTGTATGTGTATGTGTATGTGTATGTGTATGTGATGTGTATGTGTATGTGTATGTGTATGTGTATGTGTATGTGTATGTGTATGTGTATGTGTATGTGTATGTGTATGTGTATGTGTATGTGTATGTGTATGTGTATGTGTATGTGTATGTGTATGTGTATGTGTATGTGTATGTGTATGTGTATGTGTATGTGTATGTGGTTCTGTATGTGGTTCTGTATGTGGTTCTGTATGTGGTTGTGTATGTGGTTGTGTATGTGTATGTGTATGTGTATGTGTATGTGTATGTGTATGTGTATGTGTATGTGTATGTGTATGTGTATGTGTATGTGTATGTGTATGTGTATGTGTATGTGTATGGGTATGTGTATGTGTATGTGTATGCGTATGCGTATGCGTATGCGTATGCGTATGCGTATGCGTATGCGTATGCGTATGCGTATGCGTATGCGTATGCGTATGCGTATGCGTATGCGTATGCGTATGCGTATGCGTATGCGTATGCGTATGCGTATGCGTATGCGTATGCGTATGCGTATGCGTATGCGTATGCGTATGCGTATGCGTATGTGATGTGTATGTGTATGTGTATGTGTATGTGTATGTGTATGTGTATGTGTATGTGTATGTGTATGTGTATGTGTATGTGTATGTGTATGTGTATGCGTTGTGTATGTGTATGTGTATGTGTATGTGTATGTGTATGTGTATGTGTATGGGTATGTGTATGTGTATGTGTATGTGTATGTGTATGTCTGTGTATGTGTATGTGTATGTGTATGTGTATGTGTATGTGTATGTGTATGTGTATGTGTATGTGTATGTGTATGTGTATGTGTATGTGTATGTGTATGTGTATGTGTATGTGTATGTGTATCTGTATGTGTATGTGTATGTGTATGTGTATGTGTATGTGTATGTGTATGTGTATGTGTATGTGTATGTGTATGTGTATGTGTATGTGTATGTGTATGTGTATGTGTATGTGTATGTGTATGTGTATGTGTATGTGTATGTGTATGTGTATGTGTATGTGTATGTGTATGTGTATGTGTATGTGTATGTGTATGTGTATGTGTATGTGTATGTGTATGTGTATGTGTATGTGTATGTGTATGTGTATGTGTATGTGTATGTGTATGTGTATGTGTATGTGTATGTGTATGTGTATGTGTATGTGTATGTGTATGTGTATGTGTATGTGTATGTGTATGTGTATGTGTATGTGTATGTGTATGTGTATGTGTATGTGTATGTGTATGTGTATGTGTATGTGTATGTGTATGTGTATGTGTATGTGTATGTGTATGTGTATGTGTATGTGTATGTGTATGTGTATGTGTATGTGTATGTGTATGTGTATGTGTATGTGTATGTGTATGTGTATGTGTATGTGTATGTGTATGTGTATGTGTATGTGTATGTGTATGTGTATGTGTATGTGTATGTGTATGTGTATGTGTATGTGTATGTGTATGTGTATGTCTATGTGTATGTGTATGTGTATGTGTATGTGTATGTGTATGTGTATGTGTATGTGTATGTGTATGTGTATGTGTATGTGTATGTGTATGTGTATGTGTATGTGTATGTGTATGTGTATGTGTATGTGTATTTGTATGTGTATCTGTATCTGTATCTGTATGTGTATCTGTATCTGTATCTCTATCTGTATGTGTATGTGTATGTGTATGTGTATGTGTACGTGTACGTGTACGTGTATGTGTATGTGTTTGTGTATGTGTATGTGTATGTGTATGTGTATGTGTATGTGTAGGTGTATGTGTATGTGTATGTGTATGTGTACGTGTACGTGTACGTGTATGTGTATGGGTATGTGTATGTGTATGTGTATGTGTATGTGTATGTGTATGCGTATGTGTATGTGTATGTGTATGTGTATGTGTATGTGTATGTGTATGTGTATGTGTATGTGTATGTGTATGTGTATGTGTATGTGTATGTGTATGTGTATGTGTATGTGTATGTGTATGTGTATGTGTATGTGTATGTGTATGTGTATGTGTATGTGTATGTGTATGTGTATGTGTATGTGTATGTGTATGTGTATGTGTATGTGTATGTGTATGTGTATGTGTATGTGTATGTGTATTTGTATGTGTATGTGTATGTGTATGTGTATGCGTATGCGTATGTGTATGTGTATGGGTATGGGTATGCGTATGTGTATGCGTATGCGTATGGGTATGTGTATGTGTATGTGTATGTGTATGTGTATGTGTATGTGTATGTGTATGTGTATGTGTATGTGTATGTGTATGTGTATGTGTATGTGTATGTGTATGTGTATGTGTATGTGTATGTGTATGTGTATGTGTATGTGTATGTGTATGTGTATGTGTATGTGTATGTGTATGTGTATGTGTATGTGTATGTGTATGTGTATGTGTATGTGTATGTGTATGTGTATGTGTATGTGTATGTGTATGTGTATGTGTATGTGTATGTGTATGTGTATGTGTATGTGTATGTGTATGTGTATGTGTATGTGTATGTGTATGTGTATGTGTATGTGTATGTGTATGTGTATGTGTATGTGTATGTGTATGTGTATGTGTATGTGTATGTGTATCTGTATCTGTATGTGTATGTGTATGTGTATGTGTATGTGTATGTGTATGTGTATGTGTATGTGTATGTGTATGTGTATGTGTATGTGTATGTTGTTAAAAGTCAAGCTTCAAGCTAAGAATTCGTGGGGAATCTTTTATGGACATGTGGAGCAATCAAAGGAAGCCAAAAGCCACGAGATTCCATCAAGAAAAGTCACTCAACCACTCCCCAAGTCATCTCAACTAATTCCTCCAAGTTAGGAGGCTGATTTGGAAAGGTAGTTCCTAGATTTTAGGGGCACACCTCTCACTATAAAAGGAGCATGTATCCCGACTTCTTTTGGGCCATCTTCTTGGAGTTTTAGCTCATGTAAAGTGAGCACTAAGTGCTGGAGTTGTGATAAGCAAGCCCCTTGCTTAAGCAACCCCCTTGCTTGCTTGTTTGTTTTCTTTTAGTAGGCATATCTATGTGTGTGCGCAGGCAGTGTTGCAACTCTCTACCCCTGAGTTGTTAGCATTGGTTCTCCCTCATATGGTATCCATTTGATGTAATTCTTGTCTCATTGGATAGCTATAAGAGTCTACTTTATGCTTACCAATTCTCTGGAGCATTCTCTGAGTAAGCTGGGAGCAACATTCATTTTAGTGAAGTTGTGTGATTGATATCTCTCTCTTTGTGTAGGCTCTGTTGGAAATATTTTGCTCTCTGTTGTAAGGGCTGGTTCTCCTTCTCTATGTATCCATTTGCTATGATTTTGGTGTCATTGGGTAGCTATTAGAGTCCTCTAAAGTTGACTTAAGTTTGAGATTCATTCTCTGTATAATCTCTGAGAAAAGTTTGCTGGAGTGAAGTGAGGTCTCTGCTTGACTAGCAGTTGTGAGCATTCAACTAGCTCATGTTGTAGACATTGTTTCTCTTTGTGTAAGCATCCATTTCAAGTGAAATTTGTTTTGTTGGAAAGCCCTTGGTGTCTACTACAGGTCTACAAAAGCTCACTGGAGTTCTCTGCATAAGCTCTGAGTAAGAGCATTTTTGGTGTGCAGAGGTCAAAGAAGGATACCTGTGGAGGTCATTCGCGCTTCATCGTTGCTTAGGGGTTGAGATACTTCCCCCATCAGTGGTATCAGAGCATTTGGGCATCTTGGAGGTATCACATACAAGCAAGAAGAACTCTTGGAGTTGGTGGTTGAAGAGTTGCATCAACAAAAGCTTCTTGGAGGTAGCTCACATCAAGGGGGAGCTATTCTACTCAAATTTGCAAGAGCACAAGGTGTCCATCTAAGGAAAGCTTTGGATTGAGGTAACCTCAGAGCCTCATTTTCATTTTACACACATTGGAGCATTAGCCAAGGGCTAGGTCAAGTATCAAAGACTAGATATGGGAGACTTCAACACTCAAATTGAAAAGCTAGACAAAGGTAACTATCAACCATGGAGATTTAGGGTCTCCAACTATCTTATGGGCAAGGGCCTTTGGGGGTTGATTAGTGGAAGTGAACCAAGACCTAGGTTGGATGAGAATCCAACCAATGACCAGAGAAGGGCCTTTAGGGAATGGAATGAAAGAGACAAGAGGGTTATCTTTATTCTTTCCCAACACATTAGCAATAGCATGATCGGCCATATCCAAGACCTGGATTCAAGCATGAAGGTATGGGAGACACTTGAAAGGCTTTATTCAACAAGCACCAAAGCAAGGAAGATCCAACTCAAGAATGAGCTCAACAACCTTAGGAAGAGCTCAGGGAGTAGCATAAATGACTACATACTTAAGGTCAAGGAGTTATCAGATGCATTGGGATCCATTGGAAGCCACGTAGACGATGACGATCTTGTGGCTTATACTCTCAATGGTTTGAGAGATGATGAGAAGTGGAAACCCTTTACCACTTCAGTTTATGTAAGGGATAATCTTCCCGATTTTGAGCAATTGGTTGCTCTCATGGTCACCGAAGAAATGAACATAGGTGGAAGTTCAACTAAAAGCAAAGATGCACAAGTTTTCTATGCAGGTAATCAAAGGGGCAAAGGAAGACAAGGACAAGGAAGGGGCAAAGGAAGGTTTGGAGGAAGGCAAGGCCACTCAAGAAATCAAGGACATGACCAAGGCACCTCATCACAAAGAGGGAGAGGAAGATCAAGAGGAAGAGGAGGACGACATCAACAAAACAGGAATCAAGATGGCGAAGGATGTTACATATGTGGCAAGTTTGGCCACTATGCTAGAGATTGCTACCAAGGAGGAAACCAAAGGAACTATAATCAAGGTTCTTCATACAAGGGCCAAGGTAATTATGCTTCTACAAGTTCAGAAAATGACAATCTCTTGATGATGCACATGAATGGGAATTCAAGCAAAGTAGATAACACTTGGTATATTGATAGTGGATGTAGCAACCATATGAGTTGCAATGCTTCTTGGTTTACTAATCTACATGTTCCCAAAGGTAAAGGACATGTAGAAACAGGTGATGATACAGCCCATGAGATCTCCCATGTTGGAGATGTAGCTTTGGATGACAAGGAGGAAGGAAGATGTCTCAAGGATGTCTTGCATGTACCTACCATCACAAAGAACTTGGTGTCCGTTGGGCAAATGGTTGAAAGAGGCTATCAAGTAAGGTTCAACAAAGGTGGATGCTTTGTGGAGAACCCTAAGCAAGGTTACAAGGTCATAGCAAGAGGAAAGAAGCAAGGGAGACTCTTCACTTTGGAGGTAAATTCTCATTCTACTCAACATGTCTACTTCACATATGGAAACAAGAGGATTTCGGAGTTGGACTTGTGGCACAAGAGGATAGGTCACATCAACATACAAAGAATGAAGGAAATGCAATTCAAGAGGCTGGTTGAAGGTCTTCCCAACTTCCAAGGACAAGGTATGAAGCATTTATGTGAATCTTGTCAACTAGGGAAGCAAGCGAGACTTCCATTCAAGAAGAGTGGCTACATAAGCCAACATCCATTGGAGTTGATACATACAGATGTGTGGGGGCCAACGAAAGAGCAATCCATTGGAGGTAACAAGTACTTTGTCACTTTTATAGATGATTGCACAAGGATGGTTTGGGTTTATTTCATCAAAAACAAATCAGATGTGTTTACATGTTTCAAAGCATTCAAGGCAATGGTAGAGAAGGAAACAGGTACATATATCAAGAAGCTAAGGTCCGATGGAGGGGGAGAATATTTCTCAAATGAGTTTTCTGATTTTTTAATGGATCAAGGCATCAAGAGGCAAGTAACATGCAGGTACACACCCCAACAAAATGGAGTAGCAGAGAGAAAGAATAGATACATTGCCGAGATCGCTAGAGCAATGCTTAATGAGATGAATGTACCTAACATGTTTTGGAGTGATGCAGCAAATACCGCCGTGTATCTAATGAATAGGGCTCCTACCTCAGGGATCCATGGCTTGACACCATATCAAGCCTATTATGGTAAGAAACCTGATCTTTCCCACTTGAAGATATTTGGATGTACTTGTTATGTACATGTGCCAAGTGAATTGAGGCACAAGCTACAACCAAAGGCAGAAAAGTGTGTGTTTCTAGGATATTCAAATGATCATAAAGGTTACAGGTGCTTCAACCCAAATACAAAGGACTTGAGGATATCAAGGGATGTAGCATTTGATGAGCTACTCCCTTGGTATAAGAAGTATGATTGTATGCAGGACTATGAAGAAGAAAAGCATGGACATGATGAAGAACAAATCGACCTAGAGCTAAGCGGCCCAAGGTGTTCCATCAATGAAGATAGTTCAAGCATGAACTCACCATGGAGGGGGAGATCTTCATCAAGCTATGAAGCACAATCAATCAACAAAGGCAAAGCAACATTGGTGGAGTTGGATGAAGAAGGTAATGAAGTTGAAGATGATGAAGGACACATGATGGAGAAAGAAGCCACGTCAAAGAAAGAGATCAAGTTCCCAAGGCAAAGGAGGTTTATTCCTCCAAAAGGTGAAGAAAGGAAGTCTTCTAGAGTTAAGTATCCAACTCAAAGGTTTACTTATGATTCATACATGGCAACACATTATGCATATATGAACAAAGTAGTAGAAGATCATGAGCCCGATTGCTATGAAGATGCAAGCAGGTACACCGAATGGAAAGAGGCAATGCAAGAAGAGATCGACGCACTTGAGGAAAATCAAACATGGACTCTAGTGCCCAAGAAGGAGAACATGAAGGTAATAGGTAATAAGTGGGTGTATAAAGTAAAGAGGAATTCAGATGGATCTATTTCTAGGTTCAAAGCAAGATTGGTGGCCAAGGGTTTTGCACAAACCTATGGAGTGGACTTTGAAGAGACATTCAGCCCCGTGGCAAAGATGAGCACCATTAGGACACTCATTTCAATGGCTGCTAGCAAAGGATGGAAGCTCTTCCAATTGGATATCAAGAATGCCTTTCTCAATGGAGACTTGGAAGAAGAGGTATACATGGAGCAACCACTAGGTTTTGTTCATAAAGAGTTTCCACATCATGTTTGTAGGTTGAAGAAGGCACTTTATGGCCTAAAGCAAGCTCCAAGGGCTTGGAACCAAAGATTGGTGGACTATTTGATCAAATGTGGTTACAATCAATGCAAGGCGGATCCATCTCTCTTCATCAAATAAAGAGGAGAACTTGTGGTCTACATGTGTGTGTATGTAGATGATCTTATCATTACAGGTAATGATACAAAGGGCATTGAGGAGATCAAGGCAAAGCTTGGAAAGGAGTTTTAGGATCTCTGATCTTGGAGATCTTAGGTATTTTCTTGGCATTGAAGTTGTATACAAAGAAGAAGGTATTATGCTCATACAAAGGAAGTATATTCTAGACCTACTTGAGAGGTTTGGGATGCTACATTGCAAGCCTATTTCAAATCCCATGGAAGTTAATGTAAAGCTAAGCTCCATTGATGGAGAGCCATTAGAGGATGTAACTTTGTATCGATCTATTGTAGGCTCTTTCAATTATGCCACAATAACCAGGCCCGACATAGCATATGGAGTTGGAGTGTTATCACAATTTATGCATAGTCCAAGGACTACACACTTGCAAGCTGCAAGAAGAATGTTGCGATATCTCAAAGCCACTATAAATGAAGGATTGTTCTACTCATTTGATGATGATATGCAGGTCAAACCTTATTCCGATGCCGATTGGGCCGGTTCGAAGGAAGATAGAAGGAGTACAAGTGGTTACCTAGTCATGCTAGGTAGCAAGATCATCTCATGGATTTCAAAGAAGCAACCCACGGTGGCATTATCTTCCACCGAGGCTGAGTATAGAGCTTTGCTCAAGTCACATGTGAGCTAATGTGGATTAAGAAGTTATTTATGGAGCTTAATTTGCAGGTTGACACATATCCAATTTTTTGTGACAACATGAGTAGCATTCATCTAGCATCGAACCCTGTCTATCATGCTAGAACCAAGCATATTGAAGTGCACTATCACTTCATAAGGGAAAAAGTGATATCCAAGGAAGTTTCAGTACATCATATTGGTACCAAGGACCAAGTTGCGGACATGTTTACAAAGGCTTTGGATGGGATGAAGATTTCAAAATTCAAGCAATGCATCAACATGAAGGAGCTTTGATGAGGATGAAGAATTGAAGCTTGAGGGGGAGTGTCAAAAGTCAAGCTTCAAG